>CM069457.1:2402896-2622275 GCA_035610835.1 Ophiura sarsii
CAGACATGCCGATTGTGTCACATGAACTTTTAAACAAAAGGCACAATTATTGAACTGAAAACTATTATTTTGTGCCACTTTATATAAATACGCAATGCTATGAATATATGATATCATGTCTGCATCATAAAATTGCCATAATTGATTTGAAGTTGTGTGTACATGTACCTTGACATTATATATTGTATGAATGGTGTTGTTTATAGTGTAGGCACTAACGTTGTCTACATCCATCTTCAAACAAAATGTTCACAAGGTCAACAAATTGATTAACTTTACTTGGTGTGTTCAAACAATCTTTCAGTTTAACGTGTACAAATAATTTTTGTACCGACTTTTAGTCACAACTTTCGGAAGGCCGAAACTATATACAAGACTGTCGTGTAGCTTAATTGCGCAGACTATATACACGACAGTCGTTAACGCATGCGCAGATGCAAATTTAGTATAAAAGACTGTCGTGTGGCGAAATTGCACAGACTATGTACACGACGGTCTTTAACCTGAACGCTAAATCGAGTGATACGTGACGACAGACAGTCGTGTAGCGAAATCGAAGCTCAAGTGGGCCGTGGTGTGCAGTTGTGTGGGTAAAATTAGGCAAATACAAATATTAGAACATGTTTAGCGAAGAGACTTTCTAAAAAAATAGAGGCCTTTTTAAAAAACTTTTAGTACCGTACATAATCGCCCTTGTATTTATATATAGCGATTTTAATAAACATTGGCGAACCTTGACGAGGATGGAGGATGCCTCTATTAAATATGGTGTGGTTCAAACCGGGGTTGGTCACAACACAACTTGTTTCAAAATGCTTACATAATGTGTCCCAATATGTTTCTTTAAATCTTTATCATCGTCAATTGTCCCCCCCCCCCCCCCCCCCACAACGAAAGCGAATAATGTAATGGCCCACCACTATGTTGCTTATTTTTACGCCCCCCCCCCTTTTCTTACACACACATTCTATAGTTAGGGTTTGTTGTGAGCCTAAACGGTCGGGTGTGAAAGCAAACAATCTCAAACTCTGAAACCAGAGAGATGATAGGCCTATTACCAAGGAATTATTATATTAACTATGATAACTCCTTGATAATACCAGAAAGGTGAGACACCTCCCTGCTGAAACACTCGTAAATAAAGAAAAAAACAAAAGACAATTGAAGCGAGTCAAAGAATATGAGGTGGCGGAGAACGCTAAACATGTTTACTTTTATGTGGCCCTATATAAAGCTCTAAGCATTAATATTCGAAAACAATTTCTTCAATAAACTTCAACATCATTTCCGTTTTTCACAAAGGAAATCGATATCATCACTCCAATCACTACTGCACGTGTTCAATGTTGTCACGACCAGACCTAATGTCACATTGTGTGAGTAGTCTAAGGGCGTGTTCACACTATAGCTAGTTTTCTCCACGACCCGGGTCGGACCCGGGTCGAAGTCTAGTGTGAACAGAAAAATAGGCTCAAAAAACCGACCCGGGTCGAAAATTACAACCCTGCGAAAGTGAAGGGTAGAACCCGGGTTCAACCCGGGTCCAACCCGGGTCGACTGTAGTGTGAACAGAAATTGCTGTTCGACCCGGGTTGCAAACCTGACTGCTAAACTCTGACCGTAGTTGTTTACGTCAGTTTTCAGCTTTGCTTCGCACGCTCTCGTCTGCCTTGGTTCTGGTTGAAATCTGTATCAAATTTGTCAAAATGGCAAATAAATAGAGTGAAATTGAAACGGAAGCCATGATGGAACTCTGGGCGGATGAGACCGTGCAAACTAGTTTGAACTCAATGATCCACAATAAGGATATTTACGCCAATATATCACGCCAGATGGAGGCAATGGGTTTTCACCGTCACATTGAGCAACATTGAGCAATGTCAAAATAAAATCAAAGCACTCAAGAAAAATTCACAGATACTGAAACACATAACAACAAGTCTGGAACCAAATCTTTCTTGGGATTTGCCAGTGTTTTTGAATATAGATTGCATGTTATGTTCTGCACCAGATATTTTGTTTCAGACCGGCGTACAGAATCCCTACATACGTATTTCATAAACTTTTTAGCTTAAAAACAGAGATAAAGCTTAAATATCCAGTTAAAAAACCCCACGGCCAACACTTCCAACAAATAGAGCTTGACATACATAGCGCTCTAGTGTGAACAGAAAATGAATTATCGATCAATCTGGGTTCGACCCGGGTCCGACCCGGGTTGAGGAAAAAGCTATAGTGTGAACACGCCCTAAGACTAAAATACCCTAGGTGTTGTTGTTGGGGGGGGGGGGGGGGGGGGGGGGGGCGGGGGAGTATTTTACCGTAATTTAGTCTCTAGCCACAGCACTCTGCTTTTCACAGCGCACCCAATATAGTAATTTATTTATTTTGATAAATTAGATTATTTATAGAACAATGTAGCTTCACTTTACCAATCATCCACCCATACGCCACCCGGGACGCGATCTTTATTACCGTAAACAACATTTGATACCTGACGGAGTAAAGTGCATAGCACATGTACATTGTACAGCAATACATTTATACAGTGAGTGAGTACGGTTAATATATAAATTCGCACCCGGGACGCCACCCAATCGGCCTTCGGACTCTCCCGAAACGGACAACAAGAAGTTAAGTCACATAAGGACTGGTCCCAAGTCTATCTCGTACACGACGGTCTTACAGTCTTTCCGGCAGTCGCAAACCCTCTGAACAAGAATCACGCGAGAATTTACGAGGATTTATAAGTCGTCGTGTATATAGTCCATAGAAAATCGCTACAAGACGGGAGTGTATATAGTCACTCCCCTTTGGAAAGTAAAAGACCTCAGCGCATGATAAATAATTGACAGTAAAGCCACATTTACGTGAAACATATCATCACTTTGATGAGAGTTTTGCGAGAATATGCCTTCAAAATTGATGAGAGTTTTCGTATTATATACCTTTAGACTTGATGAGTTTTACGCTAAAGTGAGATGGGGTATACACTGCATTTAATACGTGTAGTCTGATAATACTTTTCCACTTATATTTGAAATCAAATTGAATTGTTCAAGATCCTTAGTCTCGAAGACAAAGTTGGCTTGCTAAATTTGATACAATAATAATAATAATAATAATAAACAGGCATTTAA
This sequence comes from Ophiura sarsii, assembly GCA_035610835.1. Lineage (NCBI taxonomy): Eukaryota > Metazoa > Echinodermata > Ophiuroidea > Amphilepidida > Ophiuridae > Ophiura > Ophiura sarsii. Next base: position 2,406,037 of record CM069457.1, read on the forward strand.
AAGACGCATTTCAAACCGCAAGGAAACACAATGCGCCGCACAAAGATAAAATCAATCAATTTAAAATCAAATTCAAAATTTAAAAATTTAAAATTTAAAATTTAAAATTTAAAAATTTAAAATTTAAAAATTTAAAACATAAAAATTTAAAATTTAAATTTAAAAATTTAAAATTTAAATTTAAAAATTAAGAATACGCACAATCTGTACAATCATAAAATAAATATTTGAACGATGACAATAACTTGTCTGACTTGTTGTTGAATACGTCTGGTGAATGCAAATATAAAATGTAATATTCCAATATTTATATGTACAGCTGTGATAACTGGTATTTTGTTGTTGTAGCGTGAACATTAAACTGTTTAAAACTACGACGGGCGAACCTGTTTATGATAATATTGTTGATTGTTGAAACTGTTTGTCACATTATATTGCATGAAATTCAATACGGTAAACGTAAAGGTATCACGATAATGATATATTATATGCAAAAATATGATTTGATATGCAAACAATATTAATTTCTGGCACAAAAGTTTTTGATATTTGGATAACGAATTTGAAACGATTCTGTAAATAAGGTAAAGTCACAAACTCAAGATACACCTGATCAATTATCTGAACTAGTTTCACAGTTGTCTATTTTGAATCAGAAATTTTCCTCGGGATTCGTTACAAAGACATTTGGATTTTTCACAATTGGGATGATAATAAGGTTTAATTTGTTGAAGAAAAAGTTGTGTCAACAAATGACTATGGATAAATTGAATATCGTGTATTGATTGAATTTTGGTAATTTAAATTAAGGGATATCTGCATTTTAAGGGATAAGGGACGAATCTTGTATTGTGTTATTCATATGTGGTAATAAAAGAATGCATAACTGATAAGTTTACAAGAAACATAAAATGTAGTAGAAGAATTGAAACCCTTGAGAACAAAAGCAAAGAACAACAATGAAAGCAACGTAGACATTTCTCATTTCACAGCATATAAGTTATGATGTCGATAACATCTAATTTTGATTTGATATATGAAATAGTGTCATTTAAAATGGAATTTTTTTATGCTTCATGATTGTATTCAGGATACTTTGAAGTTGAACTTGATACACAAATATTTTGAGATATTTATACTTACATGTATTTGAATTGATAAATAAATACTTGTAATATTATGTTATACTTGTTTGAAATTGATACATGAGAACTTTGTAATAATATTATAGTTTAACCTTAATGATGAGGACATCAATTTTCAGAGGGATATATTAATGTGAGAGGCTAATGTGAAAAGCAACAGTGTCCCTTTAATACCATTTTATATCATAAACTATTACGTAACATGTTTACGTGGTAGAATCCAATCTCACAGGTGTTTTACACCTGAGTATGTTTCGTGCATATTATTTGAATACGTTTAGTTATTGGCCAATCACGCACGAGAAACAGGGGTATCGCAATTGGGCAAATATCAATACCCCTCCCGAGCTACGAGAGATAAAAGACCATGCTGGATTTTATCTCTCTCTCCGACTTTGCTTTGACCACACGACATCTTCAACTCTAAGTTCTCCAGTATTATTTATTTATCATGACCAAGAACATTACAAGTACGGTTTCATCTGAATAAATATATTAGTTCGACACTACACCTTCTGCATCCTGAGTTTATTATTATATTAATCTTAAGTTAACTCGGCTCGGCTCAACGTTACTGGTAGGAGGTAATGTAAATAAACCCTCTTACATACGTGTATGTTTGAATATGTGACCACCCCTTCATACAAGTAAGAAGTCATACTCACAATTGTATCATTTCATTATTTTGATTAATAGATCATATAACTATTCTTTATAATAACCATAAATGGGATCCAATTTGAATGTGATATATATAGCAATTTTGGCAACAAATTTGATTAATCTTGTGTTTCCTCATTATAGATATTGATGAATGTATGGATAATACAGATAACTGTGATGACAATGCTGAATGCATCGATGAAACACCATTTTATAGTTGCTCTTGTAATGATGGATATGAAGGTGATGGTTCCGAAGGAAATTGTCAAAGTAAGTGGTAATAACAAGGATTCAGTAGCGTAGCCAGCGGGGGGGGGGGGGGGGGGGGGGGGGGGGGGGGGGGGGGGGCAACTGCCCCCCCCCCCCCGACACCTAAAATGGGGACGGAGAAGCGGGAAAGTGGGGACGAGAAGAAGGGAGAAAAGAGAGAAAGAAGGGGAAGGAGAGGGAGAAAGAGAAGAGAAAGGGGGAGGAGAGGGAGAAAGAGAAGGGAAAGGGGAAGGAGAGGGAGAAAGAGAAGAGAAAGGGGGAAGAGAGGGAGAAAGAGAAGGGAAAGGGGAAGAAGAGGGAGAAAGAGAAGGGAAAGGGGAAGCGCGACGTCTGGTCCTCTCTTAAAAATAGGGACGATATTGATGTTTGCCCCCACCCATCCCCCCCCCCCCCCCCCCCCACCCCCGGAATGACAATGCTGGCTACGCGCATGGGATTTTTGTAGATAATGTATAGGCTTAGGCGACGGAACAAAATGTTTTACGGGCGGACGGACCTGTCAAGTAGGGTCGGTAAGTCGGGGTTTTTTGTTGTTTTGTTTTTTTGTTTAACCTAAAATGTCAAAATCTGTAAAAATCGTGAATTTCTTTAAAAATGTGTAAAAAAAGAAAGTTTGACGGCCAAAAAACAGCTGAATTTACATGATTTGAAAAAAGAATTCTAAAAAGAAATCAAAACAATCTTGAAGAATGCAAAAAGTAGGTCGGTTGGGCACGTAAAATAGGGGGGGGGGGGGGGGGGTGCGGTTTCCTCACCTTATTTACTCTCTGTGCAAGGTGTCAGTGTTAGTGGTTTATATGGCTCCGGCCATTCAGAATCAAGTTCCACTTGTCTTTTGTCTTGGCCTGTAGGGTGTGTCCCATTTTGATTATGCTTTTAGTGACATACAGGCTGTCCCAAAATGATTAGTACCCATCGATGCCCAAAGTTCAATAACAATTTTCATCAACATCCATGAGATTAGATCCGTTGTTTTTGCTATCATATTTGCTATACTGTACCCTTTCATTAGTATTTTAGTCCTAAGTGTTTAACCTCACGAAATCCATTCTCCAATGTGAAAATGAAATCTAAGCCACTGGTGATTCACCAAATACCACTTCATTTGAAGTCCCTAAACACTTGTCAGATAAAAGAATGCATAGGGTCACTCAATTGTGACAAACTTCTTTTACCCATTAAATTTAATTAAGGAGAAGAATTATTGATAATTTGAACACCCATAACTAATAACAGTAACAACAGAAAGACACACAATATTATATTGAGTTGGTTGGTTCGGTCCTGTCATGACTGACAGCTCGTGACCTTACATATACTACGCCACAAATAACGATTTTCAGCAAAGGAGTAACAATCACGGAGAGGGTGTCCAGTAATCAATTTTATTTGGTCAATCCACCGGGAACGAGGTCTGCCTCTCTTGCGCTTCCCTTCAATCATGCCTTGCATGATCATCTTCTCTAGGTTGTTACCCTTGCGACGTGAGATATGGCCGAAGTAGCTCAGCATTTGGGTGATAGCATGAAGAAGTCGTTTAGACACCCCTATTTCTTCAATAATACTGGCATTGGTCCTTCTCATTGTCCATACGATACAAAGCATACGCCTCCAACACCACATCTCGAAAGCAGCTATTCTGTTTTTGTAAGCTTTGGTTAGGGTCCACGTCTCACATGCATACATGGCAATTGGAAATACAAGGGCTTGGACAAGCCTGGTTTTTGTTGCTCTAGTTATTCCTCTGTCAGCCCAGATCTTGCTTAGGTTGATCATTGCTGATCTAGCCATTGCTAAACGGTGTCTAATCTCTTGGCTGCAACCACCCTCTTTGGTGATCAGGGATCCAAGGAAGTTGAATTTCGAGACCGATTCCACCTCATTACCATCAATTATGAGAGGCTCTCCAACACCATCTGTGCCTATGGACATGATCTTGGTCTTGCTGACATTTAGACGTAGGCCAAGCTGCTCACTCTCCACCTTGACTTTTTTCAGGAGTTCCACCATCTCTTCCATATTTGTTGCAAACAGGGTGGTGTCATCGGCATAACGTAGATTGTGTATTTGGTATCCACCTACTGACAGCCCCCCTGGCCAATCATCCAATGCACGTCTCATTATAGACTCTGCATAAAGGTTGAAGAGTGCTGGTGAAAGGATGCACCCTTGACGGACTCCCTGACCTAGAGCAAACCAGTCACTGTTTCCTTTCTCAGTGCGCACACAGGCAGCTTGACCATCATACAGATTGCGAATTAGGTGGACGAGGTGGTAAGGGATTCCCATTTCTTGTAGTGCTGTCCACAATGCGGAATATCTCACACAATCAAAGGCCTTAGCGTAGTCTATGAAGCACATGAAGAGATCCCTCTGGAATTCAAAACATTTTTCCATTATGTGACGTACATTGGCTATCTGATCTCTTGTGCCGCGGCCTTTCCGGAAACCGGCTTGCTCAGCAGGAAGTTCACGTTCAAGATGAGGTCTGAGACGTTCGTTGATGATGTGCAGCAGGATTTTGCTTGCATGTGGTATCAGAGCGATAGTACGATGGTTTTTACATTCGCTAGCATCCCCTTTCTTTGGAAGTGTTAGGAAAACTGATCTCTTCCAATCCTCTGGCCATACTCTTGACTTCCACACAGTATTACACAGCTTTTGCATAATAACTGCTACAGAATCATCAGCTTGCTTCAGGAGCTCACTTGGAATATCATCTAAACCAGGTGCCTTTTGACTTTTTAACTTCTTGATGGCTTCCTGGACCTCAGACAGAAGAATATCAGGCTCATCTTCACCTAGTGGAGGCGGGGGAGACTCCTGTGATCCATTTGTCTCTTCTTGGGACGCATACAGATTTTCACAGTAGTTTTTCCAACGATCCTTGATTTCGTCACTCTCAGTCAAGACCTTTTCTTGTTCATCCTTGATGATAGCCAATCTAGTTGTCGTTTTTTTAGGTGATGTTCTTTATACATCTAAAGAGCTCTCTGCTGTTTTTGTGAAAACTGTGATCCTCAAGTTCTTGGCATTGCTGTCGGATATGCTTATTTTTATCTCTCCTAAAATTCAATTGAACCTCACTTGAAAGTCTTCTGTATAGGTTACTGCCTTGCAGACCAGCTTCCTTCAATTGGCGTCTTTCATCTGCTAAGTTGATGGTTTCATGTGACAGCCATGATGTGGTCTTTCTCTTATGTTTCTTAAAAACATGTTTTTTGGCTGCGCTGAGAATAGAGTTTTTGATGTCCAGCCAGAGTTCATCAGGAGTTGTTTCCTCATCTCTAACCATCAGTTCTTGAAACAGATTTCTGGTCTCCACTCTGTATTTGTCATCAAGATGCTGCAAATCAAATCTGCAGGGTTTTGGAGCACCTTTGGTCATCTTCAACTTGATTCGAAAATCAGCAATCAGAAGTTGATGGTCACTACCTATATCTGCCCCTGGCAGGGTTTTTGCTATCTTGATAGAAGACTTCCACCTACTGCTAATGAGGATGTAGTCAATCTGGTTTCTTGTGATGCCGTTTGGTGATATCCAAGTGTACTTCCGCCTCGGGTGTTGTTGGAAGATTGTGTTTGTGATAGTAAGTCTGTTTGCTACACATAAATCCACGAGTGTACTACCTCTTTCGTTTCTGCTTCCCAAGCCATGCGGGCCCAAGGCCATGGTTTCGTCTTCGCTTTGAATGCCTTCTCTAACTTTTGCGTTGAAATCACCTGTTATCATGATGATATCTCTCTTCGGAATGCCATCAAGGGTTTCCTGCAGTTGGCTGTAAAAACATTCCAGATCTTCATCAGAGGCTGCGGAGGTTGGTGCATACATTTGAATGACTGAGAGGTTAATAGGCCGAGCTTGGAATCTGATGGAGATGATCCTGTCACTGACTGGGTTGTAGCCCAAGACATACTTTGAGATGATGTTACTGGTGATGAAAGCTACACCTTTGCTCCCTCCTTTCTCATTTCCTGAGTAGTATATGGTGTGGTCATCTGTGGAGAAGTGGCCTTTTCCGGACCAGCGTACTTCAGCAATACTTAGGATGTTCACTTTGCATCTGTCCATCTGTCTGGTCAGAAGCTCCAGAGTGTCAGGCTGTGATAGCGTTCTCACATTCCATGCACCAAATCGTATGACTTTTCTTAACTTATCATCCTTTCCCATAGTCCTTTCTTCGGCTCCATTCGGTGCGTCATCACAGGACAAGGGTCGGGATTGGTTTTGTTGCCCATTACTTTCCCCTCTGGGTCCGGAGGTACCACCTTGGTATGCTAGGCTGGTGGCTGCCCCATTACTAAGTTTCGTCATCATAGGTTATCTATAAGGTTTCCATGGGCGTGTACTGATGGAAATACATACAACGAGGTGGGCGCCCAGATCCTTCCTCGTGAAGGGTACCCACACCTTAAATGCAACACCTAGTCTTACTCTATGATTGGGAGAGGAAGAAGAAAAGAGAAAGGGATAGTAACATCACCAGTTGGCACCCACACTAACACCGTGTGGTGTTGCGCCGTCACCATCAAATTGAGTAGACAAGAGATTATGAGAATATACAAGTTTCTTTCAAACAAGCTGTAATAGCACACACATTTTTTAGCACTTTGTCAAAAATAGATTGTATCTTGAGTTTGATTAATCCGATATTCATGATCTAAAATTCTAATACAATAGTACAGTATGAAAAAAAATGATGTAAAAATAACGGACCTAATCCCATCGATTTTGATGATGACAACAATTATTGAACTTTAGGCATCGATGGGTACTAATCATTTTGGGACAGCCTGTAGCGTAAACAACAAAAATCTCCTCTCACCTTCTCCATTTTGTAATTGCTTGTGTAATGATGGATATGAAGGCGATGGTTTCCGAGATAATTGTAAAAGTAAGTGGTAATAATACCATAACATTTATATTGCTTTAGATTTTTTTGGAATTAACGATATTACCTTCATGTAAGGGAGGTAGGGTTATTCTAGGGTAAAGACTTCATTGAGGGATTATGATGATAAAGCTTATAATCCCAGAATGAAGTTTTCACGCTAGACTAGTTTCGTGACACCCTTACATGGAGGTAGAACCGAATAACTATTCTTTACTACACTGCCCTCCCCACATTCAAAATTGTTGCACATTCATGTGTATTTTAAACCATGCGCACTCTACATACGAGGCAACTAACTGCCGCATACACAACTGCAGTAATTACTAGTTTTGATGTTGTCTTATTGATTTATACCGCTTGTGTTAAACTATAACATAACCTTAGAATAAAAATCAATTACTCGCCGGGTGGTGTCCTCCTGCTATTGTTGGCAGGATGGGACCAATCCGATGTCGCGTTTGTTATGCTCAGATCGATTTAACCTTTTTACCATGTTCAAGGTCATGTTATTGTTTGCTCCAGCAACACCAGAGAGTTTGAATATATTACTCAAAATTGTGAAATCGAGTTTAGATACCGATACCATAGTTCAGAAAAAAATGATAATAAAAAACTATAAATGAGAAAAACTATAGTTCGAGATTCAAGAGTGCCGTCGTTCTGTAGGAGATCACTAATAATGCGACAAGCTTCGTCAATAGGTACATTCGTAAATAGAGATTTGACATCAAAGCTTAATAGTATATCTTCAAGACGTATACGATCTGTTTGGCTCTTTCTACAAAGTGTTTAGAGTTTTTGATGTATGATGGTCCCTTACCCGCAAGTGGTTCTAATATTATTTGCAAGGTGATTTGCTAATTTGTAGCACGGTGAGCTAATAGAGCTGACAATAGGCCGCAAAGGCATGTTTTCTTTGTGGATCTTAGGGAGTCCATATTTTCTTGGAGGTACCGAGTGTTTTGGCGTGAGATAAGAAGCTTTCTTTTTATTAAGCTTGTTTTTCTTTGTTAGCTTTCCCTATTTTGCGTTCTAGAGACAGGGTTGGATCTTTCTTCAAAACTTGATATGTGCCATCCTCAGATAAAAGGTTATCCATTCTTTCTACGTAGTTATCTTTGTCCAAAGCCACAGTTGACCGTCCCTTCTATATCTGGTCTACTATATATAAATTTGGTTCTAATAGAACCTCCAAAGGACTGCCCCTTCACCAATGGAAATAACGTAGAGACTGCCCCTTGTCTACTACAGACTACAAAAGTCTAATGCACAGTAGTGCGGTCACTGATCTGTAAAGATCGTTTGACGCTGTAACGAACTTGAGTAGAGTATATAATGGTTCATTGCGGACCTGGCTGAAAAAATTACAAGACAGTTATCGATTGGCGGGATTGATTGATACTGTAGGAAATAGAGAGCGCCACATGCGGCTGATATCTTTGCCGTAATTTCTATTGATTGTAGATGAGTCATTGATTCTGATCTCTAGAGCTTCACGAACAAGCCGCATACCAAGATTGGAAACCTGTGCAATGCTTTTGGATTGGTTCCAGAGTGGTTCATGACCTTCTTCACACGCATGTTTAGCTAGTGCCGAGCTATCTTTCTTACCTTGTAATGTAGCTCTTTTGTGTTCAGACAATCTGACCTTTAAAGGCCTTTTGGTTTGACCAATATATTGTTCACCACAACTACACGGTATGCTATACACGCAAGGTGAACGACCCTTGGGCATAGGATCTTTAGGTTTGCTGACAATATCTCTGAGTTTGGCCGATTTGATGAAGTAAGTTTTAACAACGGCACGATTTAAGAATCGGCAAATTTACCTTTGACAAATGGCATGAACGTGACAAATGGCATGAACGTGATAACCTGAATAAGCTCAGGTTAAATGACACAAAAACTGAGTTTTTCCTAATTTCTTCTCCAAGACAACTCCATCTGGTCTCTGGTGTTGGTTTAAGGATCGGTGGATCTGAGATTGATTCCTCCTCGTCAATTAAACACTTAGGTGTTAAATTTGATCCCCATATGAAAATGGATTTACAGGTAAATTCTATGTGTCGTACTATTAATTTCCATCTCAGAAATATTGCTCGTATTCGTCGTTTTATGGATCATAATACATGTGCACATGTAGTGAGGTCTTTGGTTCCTTTCTAGGCTGGACTACGGTAATTCTCTTTTAGGCGGTATTTCAAATTCTAATGTCAAGCGCCTGCAAATACTTCAAAATCGTGCTGCGCGTCTTATTTTCTGTGTTAACAGACGAACCAGCGCCGCGCCACTATTGCGTGAACTTCATTGGCTACCCGTCCAGCAGAGAATCGACTTCAAGATCTTACCAGTCAATAGTTAGGTCACCCAAGCCCTATATGAAAGCTATGAAGATTGTTAAACGGGGTCAGTCGTCACAAACATGCACAAACACAATAGTCAAACGACCTTGCTATTGTCATGCTATTGTCAACAGTCCCTACACGAGGTCTGCAGTGCAAATCTGTACGATTTTCGCCATGTAATCTCTATGGCGGATTTCATTCCGTTGTATGAAGCTATGATGTTTGCGTGGTCTTCGCTATCTCCAAGCAGATAGAGCAATACGTACATGGACTTTTTTGTAGACGAGGGTTCATTTCATAATTTGGTGAGGTTTAGAATGAGTTAGGATTCCTGTAATTTTGAAGACCACGGATTGTCAAAACGTGAATTTCCCGACATTGTACGACATAAATTTGGTCACTAAACGTGTTTAAAACTATTCATTTTATCGTTCTGCAGATGTTATTGACCCTCCTCTAAAATTCTACGGGATTTTTAACACGTTTCTTAGTATTTGAGATGCCCAAATAGACCATTTTCCGAAGCTAGTTCTAGCAAATATTGCAGTCACTAAGATTCCATTGTTTTCTTGCGTATAACAAAATATGACATGCAGCGTGACCTCCCTACTGGCTGTTACTGCATGTGTACAACTGTGTAAATTTATTAGGCCCCTCATATTTGTCTGATGTTGTGTCTTTTTATCAATGTGCTCGCGCTGGTCTTAGGTCTTCTAAGGACAAAACTCGTCTTGTTGTTAATGCTAACAAACGTGCAATAGGCAAAACAGCATTTTCGTACTTAGGCCCTAAGCTATGGAATGACCTCCCCATTTTTATTCGCAATGCCTGTAGCGTTAATACTTTTAAAAAGATGCTAAAAACTCACCTGTTTCCATCAGAGTAATTTGTTTTCATCACTTTACATGGCCTATTGGCTCTATTATTGCCCATTTTATATTAATGTATCTATAGTATTTGTATTCTATATAATTGTTGTATTTTTATAATACTTTAACTGTGTATATACTTTGATTGTATCTTTTTAATATTTTATAATGTTGTTATTTGTATTGTGTACGGCGCTTTGATCTTTTTTGGAAAAGCGCCTTATAAATGCTCTGTAATAATACCTATGTAGTCATCTTCCACTATCTTTTCCTGGCTTACACTAGCACTTTGTCTTCTAATAGCTTCGTGTACGAGTTTCGAGGGATAGTCATTCTTATTCAATGCTTTTTCAATGTGTTTTAACTCATTATTGCGATGTTCATTGTCGCATAGATTCAGAGCTCTCTATACCAACGTGTTGGCGACGCTATTTTTTGCCGATAGGTGATGATTGGATGTAAAATGGAGATACTGATCAGTGTGTGGGGGTTTTCTGTAGATCGAGAAGCTCAAACCAGATTCAATTCGCTGTACTTTGACATCTATAAAAGGAATGTACCCATTCTCTTCCAATTCCATGGTAAATTGTATGCACGGCTGCTGTGCGTTTAGGTGATCTAGGAATTTGACCAATTCATCTTGTCCATGTCTCTAAACTACAAACGTGTCATCCACATAATATCTGAACCAGTCCACCGGTTTCAAAGGATACGAGTCCAGCGCCTTTGTTTAAAAATGCTCCATAAATATGTTGGCTGTTATGGGTGACAGAGGAGATCCCAAAGCTTGACCTTCTTTTTGTTCATAGAATTTGCCTTGCCATTTGAAGTACATGTAGGTGGAAGTAAGGCAGAGTTTCATAAGATCAACAATCTCTTCGCATGACAACTGAGTTCGAGATTCAAGAGTGCCGTCGTTCTGTAGAAGATCACTAATAATGCGACAAGCTTCGTCAATAGGTACATTCGTAAATAGAGATTTGACATCAAAGCTTAATAGTATATCTTCAAGACGTATACGATCTGTTTGGCTCTTTCTACAAAGTGTTTAGAGTTTTTGATGTATGATGGTCCCTTACCCGCAATGGGTTCTAATATTATTTGCAAGGTGATTTGCTAATTTGTAGCACGGTGAGCTAATAGAGCTGACAATAGGCCGCAAAGGCATGTTTTCTTTGTGGATCTTAGGGAGTCCATATTTTCTTGGAGGTACCGAGTGTTTTGGCGTGAGATAAGAAGCTTTCTTTTTATCAAGCTTGTTTTTCTTTGTTAGCTTTCCCTATTTTGCGTTCTAGAGACAGGGTTGGATAATAATAATAATAATATAATTTATATAGCGCCTAATATCCATTTACAAAGAAATGTTCAATGGCGCTTTGAATGGATCTTTCTTCAAAACTTGATATGTGCCATCCTCAGATAAAAGGTTATCCATTCTTTCTACGTAGTTATCTTTGTCCAAAGCCACAGTTGACCGTCCCTTCTATATCTGGTCTACTATATATAAATTTGGTTCTAATAGAATCTCCAAAGGACTGCCCCTTCACCAATGGAAATAACGTAGAGACTGCCCCTTGTCTACTACAGACTACAAAAGTCTAATGCACAGTAGTGCGGTCACTGATCTGTAAAGATCGTTTGACGCTGTAACGAACTTGAGCAGAGTATATAATGGTTCATTGCGGACCTGGCTGAAAAAAGTACAAGACAGTTATCGATTGGCGGGATTGATTGATACTGTAGGAAATATAGTAGGCCAGTGGCAACCTACGTGTTCAGTGGAAGCGGCAATCCATCTGGACGGCTCTTTTCAGAGCCACCAATTCTTTTACAAGTAGGAAAGGGCACCTACTCAATCATCGGGCTAGGGGCAGCCCAAATGAGGATAACAAGAGAAGTGGCAATCTCTATGTTTTGTTTAATATTATAATAATTTGGTCCTGAAGAAGTCAGAGCTAATCCTGACGAAAGCTTGACAGATTAAAACTCGTCCGACGGCGAACCCGTTAAACTTTTAACTTATATTATGAATACCCGTCGTAAAAGCCTATCTCACAATTTACATTTATTAACCTCATTCTATATTTATATTAATGGTCATCATGCTATACTCATTTAATCAAACTAGAAGTAACTTGAAATCTGTATTTGAATCCCCAATTTTATTTGTCAGGTTGTACAGAAGGTTCATATGGTAATCAATGTGAGGGGATATGTACCTGTGTTGAGTACTCAGCTTCAGTGACTTGCAACCACGTCAATGGTTTGTGTTCATGTACACCGCCCTTTGCAGGAGCGGTTTGTGATAAAGGTGAGTATAGATGATTGAATTACTCCCTCAAACAAATCACTATATTCTTTTGGGTTGCATAACACACATTAGTGCCATGTTAACGGAGTGCACTTTAACTTGACTAAAAGACACGGCTTGTACGAGGGGGTATCAAAAAGTTCTTGACATCACCAAGAAATAAAGGAGCCAGAAACTTTTTTGATATGTGACCCTTCAGACATCTTTAAAAAGTCTCTGTGCAAAATCACACATTTCTCCCACTTTTTATTACCTGTTTGTAGAGATCCTCGGATTGACCGCCATTGATTGATCCTCAGATTATCTTAGATTGCGTTATTCACCAAAACAGCAATAAATAGTTTAAAGTTTTGACAGTAAGGGGTCAAAGGTCATTACAAACCAGCTTGGTGACAATAATCTTATGGGTAACATGGGGTGTACACAGATTGACCTCTAACGACCCTACATGACCCCTTTTTGTCAAGACTTTAAACTATTTATTGCTGTTTTGGGAATAACGCAATCTGATGATCAATCAATGACGGTCAATCTGAGGATCTCTACAATGGCGGTCTGTTGTCAGGTAATAAAAAGTGGGAGGAATGTGTGACTTTGCACAGTGACTCTTTAAAGATGTCGAAGGGTCACATATCAAAAAAAAGTTTCGGGCTCCTTTATTTCTTGGTGATGTCAAGAATTTGTTGATACCCCTCGTAATAAGGGATTAAATCATGTTTCAGCGTTGTGCATCACCAATCGACAACGGTGTTCGCGCGTCTGCGTGGTTTATTTCACGAGGGCAACGCCCGAGTGAAATGCACGCGCAGAACGCGAGTTGTCGATTGGTGATGTACATACGCTGAAACATGATTTAATCCCGTTCAACAACGACTAGGGATTTGAACATCATTTCATAAATAGACAATGCAAATAAAACATGATTCATTAGGCAGTACATTAATACCAATTGAAGTTAGGGTGTTACTTTTAAGACGGTTACTAATTGTAATAAATATAAGAGGACCTGACGTTTCGATTCTAACAGAATCTTTATCGAAGGTAAAATGACAGAATACAACATACACACCATATAATAGACAGAGGAACAATGGGCAGGAAGTAAAGGAAGAATTCAAACTTGACAGCTGATTGATGAAGTGGATAATGTAACAAAAGGATGATATAGACAAAGGGGAGATTAAAAAGTAAAAGGCAAATAGGATATTAAAAAAAAATGGTGAGTAAAATCCATAATGGTGATGGATGACTACAAATAGATAATAACAATGGATGGAAATGAAAAATGACTCAGGTATAGGCCTAAAGCAACAAATAATGGAAATGCACTGGAACAAGTAATGAAAATTACTGTGCATAGGAGACAATGGTAAAAATTAAAACAGTATTCATCACACATAACAAGAAGTAAACAATTGAAAAATAAAGTGAACAAAAAGTGGAGAAAAACAAATGGGTGAAAAATACAAGTGATGTGTTGATAAGATACAAATGGAGGAGGTGGGGGGGGGGGGGGGGGGGGGGTGAGTCTAATCGTTCCCTTCCTGGATGTTTAGGCCATGGGGCTGAATAGTGAGAAGACGCTTCATCCATAGCTTCTCTCTACTGAGACGTACCACTTCTGAACGGCTACCTAAAGATTTAATGCCCTTTAAGATCATATCAGACATAGTGTGGTTGGGAAGGTTAAAATGGTGTCCGACAGGTGGCTTGTTGGTGTTGACCGTCGATCTGTGTCCATAGAAGCGCTTTTTCAGTGAGTTTTTGGTCTCACCAACATACTGGACTCCACACACTCTACATGATAAGAGGTAAATGACATTAGATGTGGTACAAATGATGTGACCCTTCGTCTTGTAGGTGGCATGGGTGGATCCAGAACCCGGGTGGTGAGAAACACGGGTTTTGAGTAGACACTAACTGGACAAAACCCGGGTTTTGCGCAACAACACTCAGCTCAGGGCAGTGCCACTCAACTTGCCGATCTGAAGCTGGTGTCCCATTGTTGGTGGCGCTGTTTGTATCGTCTGCCATAGAAATCCTACAGCTTACGGGTACATACAAATAAGCCACGTAAGGATTATCTATGTCGTCTGCTTTAGGTATTCGAATTAATTGAAGTTTACAGGGAATTTTTCGGGAAATTCTCCTTGGGGCCGGTTTATGATACCGCGTGCTGGAGGATATACACAATGCGCTCCCCATTAGACGATACATACAAAGTAGGAGGGGTCAAACAATCGGCTCTAACTTGAGTTATCCCATACGTCCATGACATTTACCGTTGGTGTGATTTGGTAGTGTACTTTTGACCACATTTTATTGAAAAGCAATCACTTTATTTCATTTTGCCTGTTGTCATCACATACATGTACACTATATGAAAAATCAGGGGGATGATTACATTGACCACCCCCCCCCAAGTTTAAAAAAGGGAGGAGAGGGATATCCCCCTACCCCCGCACCCCCACAACTTCTGACTGTGCGGCAAGTTGACAGCTGAAATCGTAATAATTTACTGGGCACACCTTCAATATGCAGGCAGGTGTGAGAGAGAGGCCACAAATAAAAGATGAAAACAGACAAAAATGAGGACAAACTGAATGCAATTAGGTGAAATGGCACAAAGCTGACTAGCATAGGCTGAAATTCAGCTCGAATATAATTGAAAAAGAGGAAATCCGCTAAAAGGACTCGCATCCCCTTAATATATAGGAGAACCCCGTGACATCTTAAGATTCGAAATACAAAATAAAATCTGGGTATTATAATGCATGTGCACTACTAGTGGGATTCCCCCTCCCCCTTCCGATCACAGGCATGCCACTCCCGCCCCAAATGCGGTAATTACAAGTAAAGACCCGGGGGGGGGGGGGTAAATCATCCAACATGCAGGCAAGTGGCCTTCCCAGGCAACACCCACTTGCGCAAAACCCGGGTTTTGTGCATGGCAAAACCCGGGTTTTGCGCAGACCCTAGTTTTGGACGCAGCACCGGCAAACGACGCACCTGCTGGTCGACTCGCACTTAGAAGTGCCATGCTGCGTAGGGAGAGAATCATCAGTTAATGGGGGAATAGTAGCACGTACTAACATATCACGTAGGTTGCGAGGGCGTCTGTAGGCCAGGATGGGTATGTCAGGAACTGCACGACGAAGACGGTCTGATGTGTGGAGAATGTGGTGTTTAGTGTTGGTGATGTGACGTAGAGGAGGAAGGTTAGGATGAAATATGGTAACAAGGGGAATCTTAGGGGCGGGGTCTTGGTTTCTAGACTTCTAGGTTAATAATTACTTGCTGATTTTTCTTAAATGTGTTTTTATTTATGTGTTTTATTGTTATGTTTCCTCATTACAGCGGATCTATCAGTTGAATTGACGGTGATAGAACCAGTAAAAACAATAGTTGTACAAGTGGATGATTTGATTCTGAAATGTCAAGTCAATCTGGATTCCTCAGAACTAACTGGTACCGTCACATGGACAGATGCTATGGGCAACAATCCATCAGGTTCAATCTTGGGTAATGGAGAATATCGACTGGTGATAACTAATGTGAACCCCAGTGACGACAAAGGCACATATTTATGTAATGCTACCACTATGCTACAACATGGAATGGACCTCACTGTGTCTGAGGAGATATTCATTGATGTCATAGGTAGGAGGCTAGTAATGCTAACTCATTGCTATCCATTTGAACAAAACTTATTGTATATGAATTGATGTAATTTGAATTACCCACAGCACACATAAAGCAAAGGTTTAGTAACTTTCATTGTATGAATTTGAACTTACTCCCGAAACTTACTCTATGTCAGCCGAAATTGGGAGAGGATATCGGGTACAACCTATATAAAGGGTTCAACAAAAGAAAGTATACCACTTTGTTTATGCCATTTTGTGTAATTTTTAATTTGTTGTTGCCCAAACAGGCTAGATAGGCATTTAGATGAATCTTTTAGGCATAATTTGATACCAAATTTTCCCCCTAACAACAAAGATAAACCATGATTAGCACCATTTAAAGGAAAATATCACATTTTCAAAAGTCGCATTTCCAATACACAAGCACGAGAAGATTTGGTTAATCTGTCCATGTTCTACCCATCCATAACATTCCTTTACATTCAAATCCTTCACCCATGCATCAGTTTACATTTGAATTAGCCCGCGTATTGAGGGATATGCGCGGTGATCAGTACGGGATAAATACGGCATAATGTGTGTGTGTTAACAATTGGCCCTTTCTTCTCGCGCTGTGTATTGGAAATGCGACTTTTGAAAATGGGATATTTTCCTTTAAATGGTGCTAATCATGGTTTATCTTCGTTGTTAGGGGGCAACTTTGGTATCAAATTATGCCTAAAAAATTCATATAAATGCCTATCTAGCTCGTTTTTACAAAAACAAATTGAAAGTTACTCAAAATGACATAAACAAAGTGGTATACTTTCTTTTGTTGAACCCTTTAGTATAAGCAGTTCAAAATTAGTGAGAAATATTAGTTTTTATCTCTCCATGCTCAAGAGTAACACAAGCGTACGCACACCATTATCTGATTATACCAACACTATGTTTAACCACACGCACGATTTACACATAACTTCCTCTTATTGCCTTCATGTGTGCCTGTGCCTTCTTTATTCATTCCCTGCTTCGCCAATTTGGAACTGATCAAACTATAGTGATACAAAGCTCACCATGATATGTGATGGTGAGGATGTCACGTTGTAGAAACTTGCACTATATAAATGTGTTCAGTAGCATACGTACTGATGACATAGTCAAACGGAGGACACACAAGGTATAACAATTAGAGACGATGAACATATGCGCCTTGGTTTCACACACCTTTTTAGCTTCTTACAGAGGTGTTCTTATGTCAAAATATCAGGATGTCCTTCAGCATGTATAAAGCAATACCTCGTATGTATAACTTCTTGGCAGTTTGATCTAAACATGTTCAAGGGCCGAAACACATCTATCAACACCTTGTAATTGTTCTTGCCCCTAAACATGTATAAGGCAACCCTACTTACACATAACCGTTTATACATTTTTACTTTGTACATGTTGCAGAGCCAGAAGAACACGTGAGATTTTGACGGAACAGCGACAATTAGTTATCCAAGTTCTAGGGTAAAGACAGAGAAATACTGTTACAAAATTAATTATCAAAATGTGTTATCCTATTCTGAACGGTTTTGCTTTTGTTTTTATTTCTGAAAAGCTCCTGGTGAGATGTTTGATACCTCTGAACCGGCTAGGATCCCGTTAAAAGGAACAGCTTTCATTAATTGTACTAGCTATGGTAACCCTCCACCCAGTCTTACATGGACTAGAATACGAGACAACAAGGAACTTATCGATGGTGGTGAGGATGGCAGAATTGCAATCACAGCAGTAAATGAAACCGGTACATTTTACCAGACCAGCGTTCTCTCTATATCAGATATTGTCAGAATGGATAATGGAGATTATGTTTGTACCGCGAGTAATGACAAAGGAGGGGATAATGAAACAGTTCAAATATTTGTGTTAGGTAAGTAATTCACTGTTCTTCCTAATAAATGGTGGATGAGCATCGAATCAAGCTGATGTTTAGAAAAATACCTTTTGGCTTAAAAAGAGAAGCTTAAAGGTCCCCCAGTTACCATTCAAAATCAAAATACTACCCATCAGCATTAATAAAACTGTAAAAGAAATGGGAAGTGTTTTACCATGTAGCATTAACAACATTTTTACTAAATATTTTAACAATTTCTACATGAAGGGTATTGTATCTCTTTCAAACCTCACTCATCGCCACTACAACCTTTAGGGTTAAATATTGTTAGAGATGTTATTTAGGAGATGATATTTTACCCATATAGTTACACAATTACTTATTATAGTCTGTTCCATTTATCTCCATCTGGCCCTTCAGCATGTATAAACTATTACTTCATATGTATAACTTTAGGCAGTCTGCTCTAAACATGTTCAAGTGTCAGTTTAGAAGAACCAATAATAAAGGATTAGTAGTTAAAAGCCTTATGTTAATTATATTATGATATAATATATAATAGGGTCTTGTTCAGCTCTGGTGATCATGACGCTGCTAGGGCAGCTACTCAAAGGGTTAAGCCTTCCCTCAAAAAATCATGTGTCCCAAAAAGAATTGGTAATGTTACATCCAATAAAAGATGTTGAATATTTCTTAATTTTTTGCTTGTCCAACAATAATTGCTACAATATTGCATGTTGATATTTTTACAGAATCCCCACTAATTGATATTGGTACGTTGATAGCTCAAGATGAGGCAACTGTCCGAGTCTCGTGGACCGTTACCTTCACCGGCAATTTACTTCTAGATGTCTGTACGATCGAATATCAACAACAAGGCACAACTGAATGGGTGCTTTCTACCAATAGCGCTGTTGGGGAAGATTTGGTGTATGATATCACCGGTCTGATGCCCTATACGTTCTATTTCACAAGAGTGACATGCAGTAATATGATAGGGGAAAGTAACACCGTTGAAGGAGGGCCTGAAAGAACAAGACCATTTAGTAAGTATAGGGTGGCCCAAAAATTGGGTCTACAATTGGAGAGCTGTAGGAAATGTCGATAGTCCATATGCACAAAACAACTTAATCCTGGTCAACTTGAAACCTGGTCTCAATAAAGTAAAGTCCTCCCAGAGAGGATCTTTGTATGCTTTGATAAGTTCATTCTACATCATTAACAAATCTTATGAGGAGCATTACATTTAAGTGTTTCATTAGCCTAATTATTAGGTGACTCCAATTTTACTTTTGGTCTTTGTTAGGGAGCATACAAAGAATAAAATGAGTCAGGCACAAGAAGGACTATTCATCATTAAGACTGGGTCTAAACCTGTCGTGTGCATACCGCACATGGATATACAGTTATGTACAAATCACAGATAGGGAAGACTCTTGAATAGAACTCTGGAAAACCGCTTGAAAAATTATATTCACTGTATGTTAAAGATCTGTATCACAACTTCAAGACATTTCATGTCAAACTTCAACTTCATATCAGGAAAATTAACACTAGACTCATATTTCTGATATTCACAACAAAATGTTATCCTTGGTGTAAGACAGCACAGAATTAACCTAGCACACAAGGTCCGGATTACAGGATTATTCCGTACTGGGGTCATTACACTAGTGTTACTTATAAATGTCTTACACCAAGGATGTACCTAACAGAACATGCCAAAATAGCACTTTCCAGACTTGTAATCACCAACGAACTCATGTCGGATTTTATCTTTAGGTTAGACTTCCTTTTAAGAGAATAGGAGTAAATATGAATTCAAAATCTTACATTCTGACTTTATTTTCATTTGACAGAAAGTGGTACTACATTTATCTAGAATGGGGAGTAATATTACTTTGCATCATAACAAATGTATGTTTATTTTCCTTCTTTATTAGCACCTGGTCCACCCCGTCAGGTTGAATCTGATAGTCCAACACAGACCTCTATTAGACTCCAATGGTTGGAACCTGTTGTCAAGAATGGACCCATTGACAAATACAGAATAGAACTGGAATCACAAAACGGAAACAAAATGGAGGACAGTAAGTAACATTTTGGCATGTTCAAGGCATTTCTGACAAGTAGTATATTATTAATTTTCACCAACGTCTCATAGCTGAAATTTCAACATGGCTCAGTCTCACAGAAATTCCAAAGGGGCTCAGCCTCACAATAAAATCCCAACTCAGCTTCCCAGAGAAATTCCAAAAGTCCAAACAGAATATGATATGATTTTTTACAAAATTCAATAAAACGACTTATCAAAGTCATTAACATCTACATGTATAGAAATAATAGGCATATACGACGGGCATTAAACAAATTATAAATATTGTCATTAATAATAAATGATGTCATTAACATCATTCATAATGAATGTTGTCTGTATGGATATGAAAAAAGATTGAATATGCATGCCATTAACATATATTCATTTTGCCTTTCAGCCCCCAATAATGAGGCAACAGTTGATGGCCTTGTAGCCGGGACTGACTACAGTGTATATGTCCGTGCAATAAACTTGGATAGTAATGTAGAACTAGTTGGTGATCGATCGAATGTTAGCACCTTTACAACATATCCAGACGGTAAGAGTAATCTTGAACTACGCTGCTTAATCATGAATACTATATACTAGTATATCAGATCGTAATCTAGATTTATATCTGTAATTACTAAGTCACATAGTTGTGAAATAAATCTTGAACAATATGTTTAAAGAAGACACCTTTTAGTTACACCATAGTTTATGGAAATAAACAATATATACTTATATAAATAAGTCAGTGCAGACCCTTATTCAGCTTGACCAAAAGTGCCCTTATAGCTAAGGAAAAAAAGAAACCCTGTTCTAAGGGCTTGACCGACCCACCACTCTGGGTTTCTAGTCACATCTAGCTCGCTTGGGAATTTTAAATGGTTACAATTTCTCCATGTTAACCTTTTACAGTCTGTCACCAGGTGAATGATCAGTTTTTTTTGCGGCGAATTCGTCTAGTGTTTTCTCCGGTTTAACTATTTTGGGATGTTTTTGGAAATATTTGAGGAAGAAAAAAAATGGACATTTTTGAAATTCTTGGAACATTTTGAAATGTTTTACAACATTGATATTTCATCAAAGATTTACTGGTATAATTATTTTTTTTAAAAGTAATGCCTTACTGACCGACCCTACTTTAGAGGTTTGAAATCCGTTGAACAGGTGTCTTTTACCTAATCTTCATGTATACACATTGTCTTTACAACTTTCATATATTTGTGCCCACCGGGTATTTGTCTTATTTTGACCACAGCTCCTACTGCTCCCATAGATGTTAAAGTGGTTGATAAGGACACAACCTGTATTCTGACATGGACAGAACCAGAAACACCAAATGGAGTAATAACGGAATACAAGGTTATAGAAATATTATTTGATTTTCTATACGTGAGAGTAATGTTTTACTATAATATTTAAATCAGGAAATAGCCAAATAAACCAAACACTATAACCATATTTTTTATTTAGAATCCAAATCTAATGGGTGGTGATTAGTGGTGATTGATAGCGATGGCCTAAATACACTGCAAAAAGGTTGCTTAAAATACGTTGCTAAAAGTACTTTTATCATCCGTTGGTTGACGTGTTGATTAAAATTCATTCAATAAAGAAAGTTAGGCGTTGTATAAAAGTAAAAAATCCCCAGCGTTGAGCAATTCGTCGAAAACAATGTCCTTAAAATGTTGGTGGAAACTGTTTCGGTTGCCAAAATATGTTGCGTAAAAATATTCCACTTTGGCAACTGTTGCATGAGCATTGAGGACAATCACGCAACAGTTGATGCAAGTTACGCACATGTGAATTTTAGGCAACTGTTGTCCACAAAAGCCAATTTCGTGAGCTGTTGCATACTTGAACAACTGTTGAGTGAATATAATTGCCTAACTTTAGAGTAACTAGAATTGTTCAACTGTTGGTGAAAACATGTTATCCAACGGTGTTGGGCAAATTTTACTTAACAGTTGAGCGGTTGCATACTTGAACAACGTTGTGTAAAATGTTGAGTAAATATTTAAGCAACCTTTTGCAGCGCAGGACCACAATTAGATTTATTCTGTCTTGGCATCCAAAACGGAATACACTGACAAATAGTTTAAAATTGCCATCCTTGTTTGACATATAATTGTTTATGAATATCATTTCAACGGTGTTATAGTGATGAATATGGAATAGTCGATTTTTATAGCCAAAAAATACACGACATGGACATTATACTGAATAGTTCATATCACATAAATATGTTTATGTTATGGACTATTTATACTTCATACCCAGATAGCAAGACTACGTTTGGCAAACGTTCACAATGAGATTGGATCAAGACTATTCTTTTCTCATGTCTGAAGGCTGACAGCAAAATTGTTAACTTTATTTGTTGGGAGTGGCTGTTTTTAATAATAATTCAACCAGCATGCTTATATAGGCTTTTTAAGCCTGGCCCGCGCAATTTGCTTGAGTCTGTTCCCTTCAGGACCCAAGCGTTTGTCTGTACGGACCGACCGTGTAAACAAACAAACAAACAAACAGTAATAACACCATTGATAAGAGATGTCAGATATCATGTATAAGCCTATAGTTTAATAACATGTTCAAATGAATTACAGATGCACTACTGAACGGGAATAGTGTATGTAGCTTTGCTGCATCGCCTAGAATTCCCATTACAAGTTACCGGGAGGAAGTGATGTATGTATCTCTGCTGTATCGCCCAGAATTCACATTATTTTGCCTACCACGTGTTGCTATACAAAAATGCTCAATATATAATAAAAACTTGACACAAATAAAATACCCAACCTATGGCTAAATTTGATACATTAAGCAACAGTTGCTATACAAAAATGCTCAATATATAATGAATACAATTCACAAATTAAGCAACAGTCACAAAATGCCCAACAAATGGTTAAATAATAATACCCAACTGTTGTGTAATTAAAATTGTGCAACTGCTGAATAATTGGAATTGTTCAACTGTTGGTGAAAACATGTTATCCAAATGTGTTGGGTAAATTTTACGCAACTGTTAAGCGGTTGCATACCTCAACAACGTTGTGTAAAATGTTGAGTAAATATTTAAGCAACCTTTTTGCAGTGTAGAGTCACGATATCACTGTCTTTTCACCACGTCCGTCCATAACCACAAAACAAATGCAAACTATTATCTGAAAGCTTTAAAATCTGTGATTTTCCTGTTTAGTAAGTGTATAATTGAACCAATTTATTTTCCATTTCTGGCTGGATAGTCACAAGTATTCCCCGATTCTTACACATTCACAGCCAATGGACGCCCGTAATAATATATTAGCCTCGTATAAGTCTAGTACTCGAGGTCACCTTACCTCGCTAAATTGTTAGACGGACATCCATGGTGTCCTTACCGCTTTGATTTACTAACATTGTGTGCGTTTTTAAGCATGCGCATTAAGCTGATCAGAGTGTTCCCGCGGATGTCTGGTTGGGGACAGGGGACCCCGGGGGGGGGGGGGGGGGGGGGGGGGGGTACTCACGTATGTAAGGCATACGGGGATGTGCCGCTCCAGTGGGTTATTTTTTCATGAGACATCCTTAGCCATGGGTAGGTTTTTCAATGAAAAATCCTTAGACATGGGTCCTGTTTTCGCGATTTTCGCGTGAATTTGCCAAAATTAGGTCTATTTTCGCGAAAAATCACCCTTAGAAGTGGGTATGGGTTTTGAATCTCCAGCGGTACACCCCCGACCAAACCAAATCCGAGTACCCCCCCCCCCCGGGCAGGGGACTATGTGGTGCTGTGGTGTATGTCCATTATAATATCAAAATATCTTCTATATCTAGATTTATCCGGTTTCACAAGGACGTGGTGAGGATCCTGGAGATTCTGTTAACGAGGATCCAATTACAATAAAGGATCCTAGCCTACGCCAATATGTTATAGAAAAGTCAACTTTAACAGCCTTTTCCAAATATGATTACACAATGACTGCCAGTACATTGTATGGAGAAGGGACTAAATCTAGTGTGGCAGAATCCTGTGATACCCCAGCTGGTGGTAAGTTTTATATGTACAGGGTCTTTAATAAGTAAGGCACATATCTTAAGTGTGTATTTGAGCAATTGTTATTGATACCCAAGATTTTAGCGCCAACTGTTGGTTAATATATATTTTGGTAAGCGGTTTTCCTAGGGTCTGATTATGAAGTACCATGTGGTGAGTTAGTAAACAGGCTTTTCCGACTCGCATCCCTGAAATATAAGCGATCTGCCCTGGTGGTTTCAGTCAACATTGACTTTGGGTGTGCATGATCATTCCAGAAAAAGGGTTTTTTCCTTACCATGTCCGCGATTTCCCATAATTATGGGTGGGTGGGTGGGTTTTTAAGCTTTGTCCTTGGTTTCAACAAATTAGGGTTTATTCTGTAAGCTATGACTAATTTAAAAAAATAGGAGTATTGTTTGGAGAAGCTATGTCCGCGAAGAAGAAAAATATTGGAATGAGTAATAGATCATATCAAATTGTCCCTAGAATTGGAAAAAGGGGTATTTTGAACTAGATGTGCCCTTTTTTTTTTAAAAAAAGAGGGACCATTTATAAGGTGTCCTTGAAATGGTACAAAAAGAGGGGTTATTTCAGTCAAAATGTTCGCGTTTTTGTGCGAAAAAGGGGTCAAATTAGCAAAATTATCAGTGAAACCCTGTCAAATAGGGGGGTATTTTAAGATCCTGGAATGATCATGTGTTACCCCTCTGAATACGAAGAGAGTACACCAGGAGATCTGCACAGCATATTGAGACTTGCCTCTCTTGGATACGAGAGATCCACATTTAACTGGTTAAACCGTTCTTTCTCTCATTAGCTCCAGAGGAACCTCCTGCAGAGCCCAGATTACCGGATGAAGGAGATAAAGATGCAACGACTCCAACTACCTTTAAGATGATCGTATCTCCTGCATCACAGAGAAACGGACAAGTCGGGTGAGTTAATGGAACGACTCCGTTCCACTCAGAGCATGTTCCAGTTATAGTGGTAGCATTCATACAGTCGAAGTAGTTAACAAACCATACAGAAAGCTGAAAACTAAATATGTGGCACGGTAAACATGCGTGCACCATGCATGCACCATGCACTTTGCTTGATTCGATGTTCACGCAGCACTGGTTTTATAGTTTTGTTTTCTTTCTGCAAGTGGTACAAAACTTTTATTTGTTATGAAAGCGATTAAAAGTTTACAAACAATTTAACCTATTGATTTGTATTGTTGTATATGAATTAGATCAATACATGCAAATGCTTTGTGTTATTTAATTGGACAATTAATACACTTGCACACTGTAGATCTAACAAATATTTGTGTTATTTTTCTATTTATAGATGCTATGAAGTTGTAGTAATTCCATTAGAAAAAGGAAAGGAGAGGGAATTTGATCCAAGTGGAAATCCAGATGTCATGTACCCACCGGACCAAATTCCAGATTATGATGAAAATAAAGGAAAACCTGGCGTTGCGTATACAGCAATGGTGATTGCCGGGTAAGTACTGTTCAGGCCCATATTGTGTTTCAAGGGTGGGGAGGGGGTTGTGGAAAAGGTACATACCAACAAATAAACACAGGTCACTAACGGAGAGCATTAGTAACCCCTCGTATAATGCGTATTAAGTTCGATCGCCAAAACAATTCGCGTATTGCCACGAACGCATTGGCGTATTATAACAACGCAGTAGTTACGAGACGTGTGAGTGGTTAGCTTGCACAATTTTTGATCACATTGATCAATTTGTAATGGGTGAAGCATGGTTAAATTGCCGTAAACTGTAACTTTTAAGATAAATAAACAACGTCCGTATCATTAAATGACTATTTTAATTTATGATTTTGAATCAGGATAATGACTTTGAGCAGTTGTTTTGTCGGTTACTGTGGAGAATTACATATTTTACTTTGGGAACTAAGAATTTCCCTCGGGGCTACGTCCCTCGTGCAATTTATTCGGTTCCAAAGTGATTTTTTTAATTCTTCACAGTTACCTCTAAACAACTGATACGCAGTCTTATCCTTTAATTTACCTCTCTCTCAGCATTTAGAGACATCTTATTGCGTATCTCTTATCAAAATGTATCTTTATAATGGCAAATGTACATCAAAAAATATGTCAAACATTGATATCTGTATACATTTTTTTTGCAGGACTAATCTGACCGGGGAAAAAGAGGTCGTTATTGGAGATGGGAATCCATCATTTTGTGATGACAACAATGTTGGGTCTTCTACGTCAAGACGTCGCAAGAGGGCGGTAGACAGCGAGCACCGTACTGCAATGAACGGTGCTTTACGACCTGAGGTTACCTATTCTGCATTCACGAGAGCATATGTACCTGTTGGAGATGGCTCAGTGAGTTGATAGAATGCATTGTTATATAGTTGTGCTAGGCTATGAAAACAAATCTATTAGTCGGACCTGACCAACACTCCTGTTTTTTTTTCTTTTCAAAAATTGTAGAAAGTTCACCAACAATTCCCGATTTGGAGGGGAACCCCCACCCAGAATGAAACTGAATAAAAACACCATACCTTACTATTGTTTGATCAACTCAAAATTGGCAGAGCCTTCTTATAGCTGTAAATGAATACAGAAGGATGTGGGCGCTCATAAAGGCAACAGCGCACTGTGCATCAAATGTGTGACATTTGTGTACAGTTGAAACCATGTGCGTGTGGCTACAACCTTGCGTGTAATATTTGGATTACTTTTGCGCGAGGAGAGATCATAATTGAATATTTCTCTGCAATTTGGAACTAATTAAACTATAGCTGCATTTTCTTTCTTGTGGAAATGTTATCAACATTAAACCATTTTTGTCACTTGTGGTGATGGCCTCTATTTAGTTTGACCAGGTTTCTTGCCAATCTCTGTGCGCATCTTCACAGATTAGCAAGATAACTTTGTACTGTTTTTAATGATAAATTTGAAAGTCTGCACCATGCGTGTAGTACAAACACAAGCTTGTTGTTTGGTTTTTATCAGCTTTTACACACATTTTAACAACCAGAAGAAAAATGTATTTCATTTAAAGGTAGATGTTCCGATTTTCAACTTGAAGTTTTCCATTCTACATGAAAAGTCGTCCTTAAAAAAGTCGTGTTCCAAAGTTTGAGTTGCATAGCTCTAATAGTTCTTATTTTAGACGCACAGGATGCTGTGAACTGTACCCCATTGAGTAGTACACAAACTAGATCGGTGGTAACCACCATTCGCGGTAATTCAACGCTATTTCATCGATTTCTCCGTCATTATACCGATTTAGGCCGTCATATTTCAGTATGATGATGAGAATAATACGAGCTTTCATATGATATGAAAATCTCCGTATGTTTGAAATAATTATGTGTTACGAAAATGTGATCAGGTCATCTACCTTTAAAAAGAAAAGTTTTGAGATTTTGACCCGGTTCAGCTAAAAAAGTATATTCATTTTAAAACTGTATAAATACAAAGAGGCATAATACAATGTTTCCATTCTGATGAAGAGTCCTAAATTATGAGCGAAACGTTTCAAATAATGTTCCTAAATAAGAACCATGTCAATTATGTTTACATCAGTCTAAATGAACGTAAATAAAGATTTTGATTCATATTTGTCGCATATTTCAGCAATCTGGATTCAGTTCTAGCCCATTCATGGAGCCAGTCAAACTACCTGGTAAGTTATAAATAATTACTAAGTCATATCAAAATAGCAACAAAAAAGGGCCATTCTGTATGCCAAATATGGGCTAGTACGTTGTTAAACAGGGTAATTTAGGCCCTGTTTCCAATAAAGAAAGAAAAAAAGCCCCTCTTCGTATTTTTCCAAAACCCGGACGAGCAACATGTTACTTGGCCTAACTCGCACTAAGCAATGATCATCATCCTCGGTCGTTCTTGGAGGGAACAGTGAGAGCAGCTGACACAAATTGGAATCCTTGGTGATATCCCAAGATATGGAATGCAAAATAAATGCCTTCACTACCTCTTGTTACAGGATAATGCTAAACATCAAGCGCATGGATCATGTCTTAAACACCACAATTTATGACATGACCAAGACAGAGCCTCTTATCCACCGTGTAAAGCGCCGCCAGCTGAGATTCCTTGGCCATATACTCCGTCTCCCTGATGAAGAGCCTGCTAAAAAGTATGCCACCTACGCACCAACACATGGCCGAAGAAGACCCTGCACATCATATCTTACATATATACAACGCTTACTAGGGACAATGAAGGCATGATTGAAGATCGACAGACCGTCGTGCATGGAAGAAACGTGTGGTCGCCTGCTCTGCAGCCGAAGGATGATGATGATGAATGGTTGCTATTTATATATAAAATCAATTTTCTTTCAGCGCTACCTAACACTAACTCCACGATAATTGCAATTAGTGTCGTCATTATAATCGTCGTGTGCATAGCGGTGATCATAGGAGTCATATTTGGATGGCGCCGATATCAAAAGAGGGAACGCAATGGTATCAACACGAGGAGTGATCTTCAAACCGGAAACGATAATGAAGCAGTAGTGGTAGAACTGGTAAGTTATTTAGTAAATGCTGGGAACAGCCTCCTCTGGCAAATTAGGCCGACTTTAACTTATAGGTAGTTGCGTTCAACGTCTCTGTTGAGTGAGTTACAGTTGGGCCTGGAATGGACGGCGTCCCGACTCCCGAGTGATCATGCACAGTCAAGCGAGAGAAAAAAAATTACGAAGATCACCTTGAACGTCTATAAGTTGTGTGCCCCGAATAAATTTACTTTCCAATTTAGATTTTGGTATTAGAGTAAAGCTCACGTTTTCTGTGCAATTCTGGGTCAGAAAGATGTTACTAGAACTACCTCCACAATTGGTGTCACTCAGAGATTTTTTTACTGTTCAATGAGCAAGTTTTAAAGTCTAATTTTGTTTCTATATTAAATAATATATGCATTAATTTAACTCAAATTTTGGAATAGTTATAATGCGTCTTCATGTAGAACAGTAAAATGTGAAACAATAATAATAATAATAATAATAAGGTGTTTGTTAAGCGCCCTATGACAGTAAACTGTCCTCAAAGCGCTTTACAAAAATACATAAAACAACAGTAGGGGGGGGGAGGGGGGGAGATACAAATGGAAAATACTATACAAAACCTAAAAAACTACAAGTATGCAATAAATAATACAACAATTTGGTTTGGCCAAAATTGAGTCACCCGCGAATGATTATCATACAGGTATCCAAACCATCCATGTCAACACATACACACCAGGCTAATCAGGAAACATCTCCTCAACGCCCTACCTCACCGGCTGTTGATGCAACACCTCCAACTGCGAACGTCAATACTGTTGTTGAATATGAAGTCGCGCTTGACCCCGAAGATGAAGAGGAATCATGGGAGATTGAATGGGGTCAACTGATGCTTGGTAGAACCATTCTGGGTGAGGGGAATTTTGGTGAGGTCTGTGAAGGCGTCTTGTGGCGTAATGACAAAGCAGTGAAAGTTGCCGTGAAAACATTGAAAGGTTAGTTTAAATAAAACATACCTACATGACCCACCCTCTATTTGACATTCAGTATACGTCACTCATGCACGAGGTTCTACATAATGTGCCATGTTATGTTGCCTTTTTTACCTACACTGAAATTCGATTTAGCAACCTGGTTCTTTTCTTTGTAATTCAGACAATATGTTGAATAACTGACATGTGCGTAGTAAATGTTATTGTACTGTACCTGTGAATTATTTGTTCTGACTTTTTATAGGCAGATAATTTTAAATGTGTGCTCGTTCAAGGAAGTGATAAGTTACCTTTGCTTCTTTATCCCCAGACGGTGCATCAATTATGGAGGAAAAGGATTTCATGGATGAATTCGGTACGATGACCAAGATTGGACGTCATCCAAATATCGTCACTCTTATGGGAGCATGCAAACACGAAGGTCAGGATAATAAAAATAATAGTGGGAAAGTATGCCAAAAATGGGTGTCATTAATCATTTCTGACATCTAGTTATTGTAACTAAGATTTGGACGTCATCGAAATATCGTCACTCTTAATGGTAGCATGTTAAAGGAAATTCAGGATTATTCCAATTACAGTAATTGGAAAGTATGCTCTAAAATGTGGCGTTGGCCATTTCTGACAACTAACCATTGCCCAAATAAAACCCAAGGGGGACTATTAACATTGTCCATGGAGTGTCGTTGTTATATCCAAAAACCAGGATGAATGCGTATGAGGAAATTGTTTAATGGGATTTTGCGGGAAATCAACATTGACCAGGTGGCAGACACGATAAATAGGAAGTATATTTATATATTAGTCTTACCCGAATTTTTAGATGAATCAAAATGACGATTTACTAGCACTGGATAGCCGCCGTTCGGTCCAAAATTGTAGCTTTATTAGTCCTCGCCCAAAATATTTTCTCAGCGATGCAGCCTCATTTCCGCATATGTGAATGTTTCCCCATTATCTCCTATCTTTAAATATCGCGTAGTAAAATGCCTTTATACGTCCGAACAGGGACAGATAATTTAATCTTTTAAACGATACACTATAAACTTTTACACAGCTACAGAAATATCACCTTCACATGCTTCTAAATGTATATACAGGCGTTAAATTCAATATTAGCGCGTTATGAACAGGAGCACCCAACGAGGTTTCCTGGCAAATACCTGCTCCTCTGATGTTTCGAATCTGGCTGGTTCTTTTTTCTTATAAAATGAATTCCTGTCTGGCAAACTGATTTTTAAGTCATCCAGACAATCTAGCTGGCAAAATTGGCATCAATTTGAGAGGTAATGATATCAAATTTGTGTTTTATGGATTTTATGGATTATATATTTAATGTTTAGAACAGAAAATTCGATGAATTTAGCTGAAATATAAATTTATAAATAAATTATCCTAGCTGGTTGATATGTCTAAACACTCGTTCCCCTAGCTTTCAAAATTCTTCACGGAATTTGGATTCTGGCTGCCAAAGGAGTATTTTGACCGGCCCTAGCTGGGAAATGTACTTAATACCGCGCATTCTAGCTAGCTCTGAGGAGCAGCTAATGTTATGTATTACTACATCCTGAACTTCTCGTCGGGTGCCCCTGTATGAAGGGTATGATACTATCGTGACGTGAATTATGCATCAAAAGCATCGTCCCTAGTGGTGTGTTTAAGCGCAGTTCTGTGGTAGATTTAATGTAAGAAGACCGTGTTTGGGCGGTTCTCGAGGTTTTTTTCGTTGCATGGCAAAGTATCAGAAGGTGTTGTTCGATTGTGTGACAGTGACATTACACACGGTATACTATGTTATTATTAAACATAGTGATACTAGGTTAATGGTTTTTTAAAAATATGCTGCATCTTGAATTTGGGTGACTCTATTTCGGCCAACATTTTTCACTTAGTCTTTGCAATTCCATAGGAAGGCACATTATAAATTAGATCATATTCCAATATTTGAATTTAATTGCTGTTATGGCTCCTAAGGTCATGTTGGTAGAAGAACAAATTACATGAACAGAACATCGAGCAGTACGAACAATCGTGGGTGGTTATAAACCACTCACGACTTGACTATTCTTCGAACGTAACATCCATACGAACTATTCCTAAAATGTCGCAGGAGTGAAAATACCAACATCTCAATTTCGATGGGAAAGGTGAATTTGATCGGGTAACGGTGACGATCATTAAAACTGTATCATATTATACGTATGGGCCATACGTGCTAGTTTTGGAGTACTTAATTACTAGCAGGAATACTTTACGTTGTATTTAGAACATTATCACATTGAAACCTTTGTTTATCATGTTTATTCTCGAAAACCCAAACATGAAAGATGGATCTAGTAACGATAATTATGTGTCTTATAGGTACCCTTTACGTTGCATTAGAACTGATACCACATGGAAACCTTCGTTCATTCTTGAGACAAAAACGTCAAGAAGCCGGATCCAGTACTCATCACGTAATGTCTTCACAACTGATGCAGTTTGCTATGGATGTTGCAAACGGAATGAGGCATCTAGCCGATATTGGGGTAAATAAAAGCGTAATAAGAAAATAATAAACTGCTAAAAAACAAAGACATGTTCATTTGATTTTCATACTGTGTTTTATATCAATGGAAAGGCAAGGTATGTACCTTTCCAATGATACCAGATTTTGTAGCATTTACTTGTCTATGCTTGTATCTTGATTGAGAAGATGGGGAAGTGTCAATCTGAAAGTACCAAAATCACCACCTATTCGCGCTCAAAAGAACAACTCTGCTGTTTTTTCCAATGAAGTGTTACATTGACAACTGCAGTGAAGAGTACTAGTGAAAATAGAGTGTATAAGAGTACTAGTGAAAAAAGTGACGCATTTCACTATGGAATAAGCTTCCATAACATCTGAGGGAATCTATCTAGGGCGTACCATTAGATTCTCGGGGGGGGGGGGGGGGGGGGGGGGGTCATGGAAGTTTTCTAAAAAAAACAAATTTGCCCACTAACCAGGAAAAAACAAAACTTTGCCCACCAACCAGAAAAAAGAAGAAAAAAAGTTGACCCACTAATCTGACTCGCCTAACTCAATGTAAAGAAAAACAGTAAAACCTTAAAAAAAAACCTTTGCCGCCTTTGCAAAAAAAATTAAAAACTTGCCGCCAGATGCGGCAAAAAAAAAATGCAGCGGACTTCGGAGAAAAAAGAAAGAAGAAAAAATCTGCCCATCCCCAACTTCCATGCCCCCCCCCCCCCCACCTCAAAATCAAATGGTGCGTCCCTTACTACTTGCCTTCCTTCAAACGTGCGCCTAAAACTAAATTGTTTCCAACATAATCTAAGCGGTAGTTGGGGTGGTGATACTTTAGGGAGTATAACTTAACTGAGTTACACTTTGGTGTTCGTTGCAACTTGGGTAATTAATTCCCGATGAACGTAGAAAGAGGATGCAAAGTGCAGATGTACCCTCGGGAATTATATCGAAGCCATTCAACAAAATAAACATTACATCAAATTAAAATATATAATAACAGCATTGTGCATTCACTTGCTACACGTTCATTTAATATTAGATTATTCATCGTGATTTAGCAGCAAGAAATGTTTTACTGGGAGAGGAATATGTTGCTAAAGTGTCTGACTTTGGATTGTCACGTGATGAAGAGATCTACGTCAAGAAATCTAAGGTATTTATAATGTTTTAAAGATTCTCAACATTACACCACCAAGTTCCAACTCACATACTTCACCCATATAAATCTGTTCAGTAACGACAGAGTGTACACGTAGTCCATGATAGCATACAATCGCAGCGTGAGTGATTGCAATGCGCTGGTGGTGTAAATACGCAATCAAAAACGAATCATGACGCTCTGCTACATGCTGCGTCGATCATAACTATTGTTTATGAACAAATGCTGTAAAACATGGTAAGCTCTTCCATAGTGTGGGTAATTATTGCAATATTAGTAGGTATGAATTACCAATCAGGAAGCAGGAAATTATATCCGCGTGCGCGCCGTACATGTTTTGATTACTTATTCACGTGTCACGGGTCTGCATGTTTATAAAACTTGTTAACGTGTTTGCATTCGTTGTTAACGAGATTACAAGTATGCACACAAATGTTAATTTAGATTGGTATTGTCATGTATGAATTAGGCCAATACGTGCGTATGTTGCGTTTCTCGAAGAATTAGACAAACCAATGCACTTGCGCAAATGTTGATTTGCGAACAATAGTCGGCCCGGTCATCCAGGTAATTTTTACTGTTTGCCGTTGAAAACAAACCAGACGTTTTAACATATTAGTTTTTACGATCTACACAACCATATAAAAGATCAACCCGAGCGATCGCGTCATGTCGTGTAAGAGACCTTTTGTTCACATTTAAAACATATCGTAAAATGCACCCAAACATGGGCTGATGATTCTCAGAAATATGTAAAAATCAGCATTTTGTGTAAAGATGATTAGATAGGTATGTAAAGGGCAAATATTTCAAGCGATGATCCCTCTAGAACTTTGAAAAAAGTATACAATTTGACAAAACAAATTGTTATTGAGCGGTCTGTATATATGTGTCGTCTGAGTCTGAGAGCTGTGTTTGTGGTCAACGGTACTGTTATTGAGACGTCACTCCGGCCTGACCTAATAGCACTCCCCCTGCATTGATCTTTCAAATTCATCACTAAACAACACTTGCGCATTTATGACCTATACTTACACACTTTAACTGACTGTAGATTAACATAGAATGCCAATTACGAGCTATTGTGATTTTTCTGTTAACAAAATAGTTTCATCTGATATGCGTACTCATTGAGTTTGAATGTGTGACGCTGATTTAACTTACTTTAAGATATAATTCGACCAACCTTTCTGAACAAAATATATATTTAGTGCATTACATTTAGATACAAATCAGTTCAAGTAGCATTTAGGTGCATGTTATTCGTATACAGGGTGAATCAAAAAGAATTGTGCACGATTTGAAACGTCCATTTGACCTTGATGCGTGCATTAAACCATCAAATTGTTGGCTGTATAAAGCGTTGTTAATCTAGTTTATCTCTCCAAAAATGAAAGTAATCGACTAAAAAATAAGCAAACTGTGACAAGTTTTGTAAACTGTCCGCATTTTTTCGCCATTCCAATGGGATTTACACAGTTAAGACATGAATATTACAGCAGCATGATGATATGGAGTGAGAATCTACAAGCAAGGCATTGTTGTGCCTGTAATTTATTACAGGTTCCTGGTATGTTAAATGCGCTAAAGGTGGTAAAACATTGTAGAAATAAATAATACATCACAAACTAAAATATTGCACAAATAATATGTTCTGAAGACACTTTGTTTCTTGATAATTGCACTGAAAAGTCATTCACATTTCCCTTTAGGTTCAACAAATATACGGCATGATTTACGGTCTTCTGCTAAAGGTGTTTTTTAAGATATACAATCGAATGTTAGCTTCTTTGCAATTTAAAATAGAAATCATTTAGTTGTTTGATGAAATTAAGTTTTTTAATGAAGCCTGCCTTCGACATGGCCACGATTTTGCTGAAGACATGTGTGCCTTGTCCAACATGTTGCGAACAGCTCGTCTTACCATTCCCCTGTTGCGGTGAAGCCTGTCACTTCGGCTCTGACACGTGCCTCCACTTCTTGAAGACTTCTTGCCTTCTTGGTCTGTAACAGGTCATGCTTGTATTCAGATTTGTCTTTTCCATTGACAACTCAGTATTAATGACTTATCCCAGAGTGAACATTTTGACAACTAATGTGATGATAATGATCATTTCAGCAACATCAATTTCACCGTGTGTAAATCCCATTGGAATGGCGAAAAACGCGGTTAGTTTACGGAACTTGCCACAGTTTGCTTATTTTTCAGTCTATTATCTTCATACCTTGGGAGGCAAAACTAGATTAACAACGCTTTATACAAACAACAAAAAGTCCATGGTTCAATGCACGCATCAAGGTCAAATGGCCGTTTCAAATCGTGCACAATTCTTTTGATTCACCCTGTAGTGTCACACACATGATTTAATCGTTATAATGCAAACCTAGATGTGATCTATTACTCGGTTACAGTTGAAATAGAGACACGTTAACGCAGTTAATTATATATCGGCACACTAACTCGGTTTATGAATTATTTAAATTATGTATCGACACACTAACTCAGTTTATGAATTATAATTGACACATTAACTCGGTTTATGGTTTATTTCTAGACACGTATTCCTGTGCGTTGGATGGCACCCGAATCGGTACAGTTCTCTACGTATACGATCAAAAGTGACGTGTAAGTGTTTACCCCTCCTCGAGAGAGGGGAGTACTTCCTTCATTGGGGACGGAATGATCGGCCACATCTACCCCCTTTCCACTTGATGATCTCATTTTCTAATTAGTCCTCCCAATCCCCTTTGAAATGTATCCTAAAATTTGTCTTCGAAAGAGAATCGTATAATTCTATTATTGTTTACCTTTCAACACTATTGAATAATTATTGAAAGACTAATTATGGATTTTTCATGTCTTCATGTTAGTAAAGAGTTGAAACATTGAAACGAAGATTGCCGCTTACAGCCGAGTCGGGGTATCTAGGTTTCGTGTCTGGTGTATTAGGCAAACTATTGAAATTGATTGATTTCATGTTATGTGTTTAAAACAACTCTAGTACCATTACCCTTACATTTCTTGCACAAGAGATTTATTTGCACTGTCGGGTTTTGAACCCATAACCTCTATCTTTTTCGTCAGTCAAAAATTATCCGCTGTGCACGCACTGACAAACTGAAACCAAAGAAAGTAAAATATTATCTTTTCTTCACATATCAGGTGGTCATTTGGAGTGTTGCTATGGGAGATTGGAGCACTGGGTAAGAACGTGTTATCATTTTATTCAAAAAAATTACAACATATTATTTAGTTATACCAGTACAGCATGACGATGGCCTTGCACACGTACTAGGTGTAGGGGGGAAATGGGTAAGATCAGAATAAGTGATGAGCTACAAGTGCATTCGTAATTGACAATCGCTCGAGGCCTTGCATTCATAATGCAAAATAGCACATTTGTGACGTATAAAGGTCTAGGAGTTCTATTTACATTTTACTCCTGAACTAAGCGCATACATTTCGCAGCTTGTCTTATTCTATATGTTCCTAATCCAATTTATATTGCACGATTAGGTGGTACACCATATGCAAAGATTGCTTCCAAGGATCTTGTTTCCCTTCTACAAAACGGCTATCGTATGCCTAAACCAGACAAGTGTTTTGACGATATGTAAGTAACACAGATAATTATTGATAGATTTAAAAGAATAAGAATGAAGGATGATTAATGAAAATATAACAAATAAATGGAAGGTGACGTCAGCATCTAGTGATAGGCGCAGTATTTTTTTCGGCACTTGCTTATGGCGACTCAAAAGGTCGGACCTTTTTGATGACTTTCCACACTGCTCTATCCGGGGGGGGGGGGGGGGGGGGGTACTCACTATATAGTGGTATACATATAATATGTGCCTGCCTTTTGGGGTACATTTTTGCGAAATTTGGTATATCGATGGGTGGTAATAAGAAAGGTTTTTGGTATATTAATGCCCCTTAAATCTACTTACCTTACCCTTTTGAGAACCCGATTTTCTACTTACCTTCTGTTTATTGTAAATCCATGTATAACAAGGTTTTTTTTTAATCGGTAGACATTTCACCAAGTTTGGTATACCGATCAGGTCAGGTGTTAATTTTGCAACATGCAGGTATATATATTGAAATTCGGAATTTCAAAGTCTGGGAGGCACAACCACGTATGATTTTGGTAGAAGAATCCCCAGCGAGCTCTTATCATTCATGCAATTTCTCAGATCTTGTCCACTTAAGCCGTTGTAAGAATTCCGATGTAGTCTTCCCTTGGTTTTTCCCTTGGTTCGCCTTCCATGTTTGGGTTGCCACAAGAGGCTGTTGCTTCGTCATTTTTCTCGAAAACAGTGCCCGGCAAGTTTTAGTCTCCTCGACTGTAGCCTCACAAAGATCGGCAATAGTTTCCCATGCAAATCTGTATTGGTGGATGCGATTGCCATATCGTCAGCCTGCTTCTTTAATTGCCTAACTCACTTTTCAGCGAAATTTAGTTTTTTGCATAAATCATGACTTCATAACATTATGCACATGCTGTAATAATATATAAGTCATTGACAAATCAACAGTGTTGATAACTGCACAATTACAATTCTGCCTAAGTCAGCATTGTGAGTTAGGCAGATTGTAATAATTATGTTAACTGTTTAAAATGGGTCATATTAACTCGTATTAGGCTTATAACAAGCCACATTTCACTTAAAGGTATATCCCCAACATGCTGCTCCTGTTGGAATTCACATGTAATATTCATGGTGCTATTCAACATATCGTCAGCCTGCTTCGATAACTGCCTAACTCACTTTTCCTATTTGTGTTGTTTTCTCAAAACTAGAAAAAATGAGTTAGGCAATTATCGAAGCAGGCTGACGATATGAAACATCTACGGCCATAGGCAGTCGTATCGGAGTTACCCGGATGGAATTACTACGAATACGCTCTGAAATCAATCCACACACAAAGTATTATAGCACCCCTTTTGGGATCAGTCACTGTTGTAATTATGTCAATTTTTCAATTGAGTTCAACAATATAATTATGCTAGTATTTTGTCATTTGTCAGGTATGACGTCATGACATATTGTTGGCAGTATGAAGCCGATTCACGACCATCTTTCCGAGAACTTCATCGCACGATAAGTCGGATGCTTGAGATGAATCAGGTGAGATAAGATAAAGTATAAATTGAAGTACATTCAATATTTCTTCAGAATTTTCCTCAGAATTATGTCTAACATTTTTATACAAACAGAATACATTCGAAAACTGGCAATCACTATTGTTTTGAAACAGAATTCTAAAGAAATATTCGTTAACAATTCTCTAAATGAAATATATGATAAGAAAAATCCATATAAATCGACTAAACCATGTTTACTGCTGAAAGCGTATAAGTATGCTTGATCAACTGGGTCAGGCATTAACTTGTTGAATCTAAAAAGAGTTCTCTGCACATGACAAGTTGCAAAAGCTTAATTACCGTGTCTGAGTAGAATCACCATAGTTTGATAACAACAGCTCAATGTAAAACGGATAATGCTTTAAACGTCTCATTTAAGATTGCTGAACATGTTTATTACGATTTCACGTACAATTATTATATATTTAATGGATAAATAATCTTGTTTCACATGGCACACCCTTTGACAAAATGGCAAAAAAGCACAACACCCACATGTTTTTAGAAGAAATGAATGATCACGTGTAAACTGAACCGCATGTGAATATGATAAAATCACGTTCAAATGATTCCAAACACGGTATGCAACTCTTCTTATTTTCTAGACGTATATGAGTGTTGAGGTTTACGAGAACGTGAAACTGGCACCGATAAACCCTGATCGAGACGACCAGTGAAGTGATATACCATTTCGTATCGGTATCGCAAACCTTCGAGCACATGAGCATCAGTTTAAATATCGGAAACTTTCGGTCGGGAAAATGAGCATCATCAAACCGATGGGAAATTGGCTTCCGCTGTACAACGGATGCATTATTATAATACATCATGTAAATAGGTATATTCTGGTGGTATGTAGTTGGGATAAGGTCATAGGTCAAGGCTTATCCCTAACCCTGACCTGAGATGGGTTGGGGTGGGGTGGGGGGGGGGGGGGGGGGTACAACGGGTAACGGGTGCACCATAATACATAGGCCATCATGTAAATGGGTATATTCTGCTGGTATGTAGTTGGGATAAGGTCATAGGTCAAGGCTAAATCTTAACCCAGACCTGAGGTGGGGTAGGGGGTGGGTGCTGGTACAACGGGTGTACCATAATACATAGGTATATATTCTGATGGTAGGTAATTGTGATAAGGCCATCATACAAGGTTGAACCCTAACCCTGACTTGAGATGGGGTAGGGGGTACAACGGGTGCACTATAACACATAGGTCTATATTCTGATGGTATGTAGTTTGGATAAGGCCATAAGCCAATGTTAAGTCCTGACCCTATTGGAGTCCGCTGTACATGGGGTGCCACATCATACATATTCAAGTGTTATGGGTAGGCCAACAGGGCCAAGGGTAGACACTGTACTATGGGACACATCGATATTTGTTTCTCCATTTCTCAAATTAGTTTTTGAATTTTGTTAAAATTAGATAAATATTGATTGATTGATTGATTCATAATATTTATTAACACAACGACGAAATATATATCAATATATAACAGGAAAACATATAATAATCAAGAGAATTAACATGAAGTAAATAAAATGATACGATATTAAGTGTAAATAGTAGTGAAGGAATGTACAATATGTGTGGGGTTGAAAAGTGTGCGGCGAAGCCATTAAGCTAGAAAAGTTTTAGGTTTGGCAAATTCACAAAAAAACCACTGAAACGATACAAAATAAATAAACAAACGCCTGATCGAGCTATATACCTTCCGCCCGTATAATAGATTGGTTCCATCGTCTAGGTATTGAGCAACAAAATGAAATGGTGCAGTATTCTTAAACCCGGTGCACTCCTAATAGGAATATTTGTTATCGTTGGCTTTCAAATACCGTTGGTTTGATTGTAATTTTGTCTTTATAAAATTATGACTGATATGTATGATAATTATGAGAAGCCGGAAAGACACACTCACATTGGCAAAAGTAAACACTGTGTAATCGTGTGGAAGCCTTTGACCCAGATCCGTAACTCGACCTCCAAGAGAGTTACTACCGACTATCTGTGGACTACCAGACCCCTGAGAGATTCTTGTGTAAACACTGTGGTAACATCTGCCCAGGAACCATGGGGATTCTTCATGTGATGAAATGGCTCGATCGCTTGAGGATATGCTCTCAGAAAAACATTTTCCTCAGATATCTATGGTGCACATAACAATGTTAAACCTTGGATAAATGGTACCATACGAAGACTCATGTCTCAACACAACAAGGCCTTTCAATCCAGTAATATGACACTCTACATATCACTAAGAAACAAGGTATATGAAATCAAGCAAGCACAAAAGAACTTCTATGCAAGAAATGTTGAAGGTTTGAAAAAGATGCAACCTGGCAAATGGCATAACAACTTCAGAAATATAAATGGCCATAACAACAAAGCTGGTGATTTGATT
Source organism: Ophiura sarsii (assembly GCA_035610835.1). Classification (NCBI taxonomy): domain Eukaryota; kingdom Metazoa; phylum Echinodermata; class Ophiuroidea; order Amphilepidida; family Ophiuridae; genus Ophiura; species Ophiura sarsii. Next base: position 2,446,872 of record CM069457.1, read on the forward strand.
TACCCGGGTTAGGTGACTCTGTCAGTGAACAAGCTGACAAACTAAATGAACATTTTCTAGTGTTTGTTGTCAATTGCCGCCACTCATATTAGAATCTCTGCCTTCCCATCTGCCAGCCCTTTCTCCTCCAACAATACATGTTTAGGAGGTTCAAAACTGCTTAGGTAAACTTAATGCTTCCAAGGCAGATCATCCAGAAGATATTCCTATCAAGATCATTAAGGAATTATCCTATAAGTTGGCAGAACCTCTGACAAAAATCTTCAATAGTCTGCAGGAAAACTGCTTCCATTATTCCAGTGCCCAAAGTCAAAAAACCTGTTTCGGCTAATGAATTGCGTCCAATTGGTTTGACAAAAATATTGGGGAGGGTGTTTGAGTCATTTTTGGCCGTTTCGCTGAGTGATGATTTTAGCCCATTAGGTATTGACAAACCTTCCAACTATGCTACTTTGGTCGCGGTTGATTTCACAAAAGCATTCGACCGAATAAACCATAATGTTGCTGTTAACAACTTTATATATTCCGGAGTGAGACCCTCAATAATTCCAACGATCAGTAGTTTCTTGGCACATCATACTCAATTCGTTAAGCACAAACATGACAAAGGCAAACGTTCAAGTCTCAAAACCATCACTTGTTAGGGCCCGGTATCTTCTGATCGATGGAAATTTGTCGATAATCTTACCCTGGCAGATATTATTAACTCAAAAACAACCACTCATCAGCTCCAACACCATCTGAATGCTTTAGATGTATTTTTTTATTGCATTAAGCTGTTGTTGCCTGCTGGCTATTGTTTATATATAAACGTATAAATAAATAAAAAATAAATAAAATTGCTCTTTCAATCTAACGATATACTTGATCAATCACGGTTACTAAAACCCGAGTTATGCCACTTTTTTAGGAAACAATATGTGAACTAAGTCATTTTGCTCATTTATTAATGCGTGTTTACTAACTAAGATTGAGAAAAGTAAACACAATCAAGTAAACTGCATTTAAAAGCCAACTAAATTATTCTTCAGATTACAGCTAAATACCGAGTAATCTATGAGAGCAATGACGTGAAACACGTCTTAGCTCTTACCGAGTAATCGATGAGAGCTATAACCGTGAAATACGTCATAGCTCTTACCGAGTAATCGATGAGAGCTATGACGTGAAATACGTCATTGCTCTTACCGTGTTATCGATGAGAACAATTTCGTGAAATACGTCATAGCTCTTACCGAGTAATCGATGAGAGCAATGACGTGAAATACGTCATAGCTCTTACCGAGTAATCGATGAGAGCAATGACGTGAAATACGTCATAGCTCTTACCGAGTAATCGATGAGAGCAATGACGTGAAATACGTGCACTCTGTAGAGTATTATGTCTATATGCATATGAAATATTAAATAGCGTGTTAGAGTATATTTTGTAAATTTACTATATAAAAAGTGATAAGGCATGTATTGTGTATATTGAAATATAATGCATGATTGCATCATTGTATAGTAAGAACTGTGCACATATATAAAATGTTACATATTTTATTTCGTGTATTTTATAAATAATAGCATATAATTATTTCTTAAATTTAACATTATTGTATATTCTTAATATCATTATGTTATTTTAACGATCTGTATAAAGTTTGATTCTATTTTTACTGATTTTAAACAAATCTAATAATGATAGGTCTGATTCCAGTTACGTTATAATTGTTACTATCACATGGTTTGAAATTAATTGCGTATTATACACCTATCAGTTGTAAGACGCACTATACGACCCCCGGGAGTGGTGCGTCACTTTACCGAGGGTGCGTCAACTTCTCATGTACCATGACGCAGCCTGTGTCAAAAAAACGACGGACCATTGCCATCCAAATACGCACCCTCAGTCAACTATCAGCCCATTCGCACCCATGTAAAGTGACGGACCTTTACGCACCCTCCGTCATTTTTTTGACGGACCAAAGGCTGCCACTGACGTACCCTCCGTCAAGAATTATTGGTAAACGACGCACCGACGACGCACCTCTCCCGGGGGTCGTATAGTGCGTCTTACAACTGATAGGTGTATTATCATCATATAAAGCAATTGTATGCCTCGTGTATGGGTAATAGTCAAACAATATCACTTAGTACCATATTGATGGTCTTTTAATTCTAAATGTGACCTTGTGATATAGTTTGTACCATCACATGCTTAGGCATTCAATACTTGTATAATAATGTATAGTTTATATATAATTCAATGTCATTACACAGGGTGTCCCAAAAGTGTCGAAACCATTTTATTGATTCGTAGCTCTCTTAAATTAAGTCGAAGTACCAAATTGAAAATATATTTGGAAAGAGAAAACTTGTAGACATATTTCGGTACCAAACAAGACCCCTTTGTGAAGCCCCTCGATATAAATCACACGATGAAAGGCTGCATATCTCACAATACAATAGAATTGTTCAATTTGCAAGTCACTGTTATCCCTTGCCGTGTGATCCTTACAATTCATTCATGTGGATTTTTTTTCTTCAAAAAAAGGTTTATTAAATGTTATGCACAACATTAATAATGTTCATAATAAGGATTATATCAATCTTAAATTACAAATATTCGTTGTAGAATACTGTTTTATTCTCACCCATACCTCTTTCCCCTTGTCGTGTCCTTGACTTTATTCAGGTCATTATAATACGCTTTTATATGAAAGTGCAGTTTTACAGTTCGGGAAACTTTCGTCTGTATTTTGGCACGGATGGCTGTTATTATCATATAGGTACATAAACATAATTTTTCAAGTCTTGTGGTTGGGGTTGGGATATCTCCAAAAACTTCTCAATTATTACTGTTAAGGTTCAAGAATGAGACTAAAGTGTTATTTACCGGTCTACTTACAACACTTGATATCATAAAAATTGCTAACACAATGGTATATTGTAGATACTGCGTTTTTCCTTTGGGAATTAGACACATTTGTAGTTACTGCGTTTTTACTTTGGGAAGTAGCAAACTTTACATATTGCTTTATTACTCAAAATCATATAAATATTGTCCATTTATTAGGATCATTAGTCAAAGTAAATATCTTTACAATGCTATAATTATTTTAAAAATCTATTTTAAAACAAAGCTGAATCTTCAGAAACACCGAAAAACATTCAAAACGGTATTTTTGCGTGATATCCCCAAATTTCGTGGGGGTGTGTTGGTGGGGTGGGGGATAGCTCCCAAAACATTTTATTGGTCCTTTTACGGTTCAAGAATGAGACTATAGAGTTATTTACAACTCATTAATACATTTGAAACACATGGTATTTAACATAAACAATGCTAATACAATTTTGCATGTAGATACTGCGTTTTTCATTTGGGAAACTGCCGATTAACAGTGCAGTATCTAACTTTTGTCTAATAACACAAAGAAAATAAAGAAATATCATTATGTTGATAAGTATGAATAAAGATGGTTGTATTACCAGTACTTGTACCATAGTTATATTCTTGAATTAAATAAACTCTTTAGAGGCACTGCAATAAACACACAATTGGATTTTTCTCAGTTCATCAAAAATGTAGTTACTGCGTTTTTTCCTTGGGGGGGGGGGGGGGGGGGGGGGGGGCAGTTGTACATATTTAAATATCATCACGTGATGTCACATTGGGTATATTTAAATACACATTATATCATTTCATATAGCAAACTAATATATTGTTTATAACTCAAAGTCATTGTCATCTTCAAGTACTGTGCACATTTTTATACTTTGAAAGGATTTTATGATATGAATATGTTTATATCATAAACTGGTGACACATGTATACGCTTGTATTAGTAAGACTTAAACAAACGATACTCATCATCAAAGTAATATATTGCATCACCATGCGTACAGTCAACCTTTAACAAATGTATCAATGCAATTGCAATGGTGTCGAATCGATACCGATTTGAACTTTATAGCTCAGGTAAAGTATTAAGCAGCATAAACTAAAAATAATATTTGAATAGAGAAGACTTATATACTTACAATAACATCTATCTGTGTTGCCAAAGTACAGATGAAAGTTTTCCGAACTTTAAAACTGGTATGCGGTAATTACGATTATAGGTGGTTGGGGACGGGGGTGGGTGGGTGGGTAGGTAGGTATACCGTTGATACGTAGACCTGTTTTAGTAAAGCCAGGAAAAGGCATCCTAGCAACATTACATACTAGTAGTGGTGAATGAATAAAAACTAAAGTTGCCAAATTTCATCGTTTTCTGAATTCATGTTCTTAATCCGCTTCAGCCACTGTGTACCTATAAATAGCGCTGTCTGTTTCTGCCATATTGAGGATGGATCCACATTTATACGGGATGGATTATTATATTCGGGTCATAATCTTTCAATGGGAGTCAGATAGGAAGGTAGTGCAACAAAGGTTGACGACCCTCTTGTAAAGAAAATGACAGCCCTAATATGGAACGAAGAGGGATAAATTTGACTGTTTTACAATCATTTCCAGCAATAATGATGTAATGATGAATGTTCCTTGTTAAGATGAGTCAACGCCTAACATCATCATTTCTTCTCATCCAAACTTTATTAAATGTCAAATCTACTTCCCCTTTGAAAGGGTTTGTATTAAGAGTGTATTATTTCGCAGGATTTATCGCTTTTGTTTACCAATGAAAAAGTCATGGGAAATCGCGGTTTTAGTTAACTAGCTTCTCGGAATTTGCCTAACAAAATCGCGTTTTTTTCCGGGACTGCACATCATTGGTTATTTTACATGATTCCTCTTAATATCTCGATCAGTAATCACAATTACGTAGACGTAAATAATACTAAACTATTGGTTGAATAGGCTACCGCACCACGCCTAAATCAAGGATCATCGGGAGGGGAGTACCTAGCACCCCACGGGACAATTTATTTCGTGAATTTAAAATCACTGATATTTTAGCGAGCATTTAATTTCGCAAATCTAGACATTTTAAACAGTTTAGTACTTTCAATGCAAACCTGCCACTTTCGCGGGTTTAATTCGAATCTACGTATCCTCGCGAAATTCGCATTACGTTCCAGTTACCTGTATATTTTGCGATCTTTTTTGACAAGTAGACTGGCCCAGGGACTGGTCACGATGCTAGCCCTTCGTATAGGCACATTTCTTGACACTTATGTTGACTTTTACCCTTTTAATTCGACATGGACTTGAAAAAAGAGGTCAGAGGTATCATATTATGTCGTTACCTCTCTCGAAATTTGAACTTTTGTTTTTACAAAATCTGAAATAGCGCTAATTTTTAAAACAAATTGAAGTTGGAAGCCACATGTGTTGACTTTAAGCCACATGTGTTGACTCAGCCCCAATTTGGCTACTATTACTAAAATCTGCTCTAGGGATAATGTGACTTTTTTTTCTCGAAATTTGAACTATTGATTTGACTAGTTTTTATAATCATTTTAAGTTCATAATCATAGTTTTTTAACACAACCACTTTTAACAGTCACTCTTTGGGCTTTTAGTTCCACCATTTATTTATCTAAGGAATACGATACCAAGCCTAGAGCCATCTTTTGCCATGCTTGAGAAAGCGATGATAGGGTAGAAAGTGCTCTGGCATCCTTAGAATTAAAAACATAAAATCAGACTGACGAATGGACCAAAGGAGGGAGGGTGGAGAGGGGCTAAGCTGGGAATCTAACCAGGGTCTGAGGGAATGAGGATAGGGAGGGGGGGGGGGGGGGGGGGTGTCGAAAAATTCTATTTTCTAATGTAGCTAAAGTAAACTTTTGAAATGAAAGTTTAAGTTGGTCAGAAACTAGACATAACATAACAATAATGAGCATTTATATAGCGTTCTTACACATTATAACATGGTAACCATAGCGCTTAAAAATAACAATAAACATAAAATTTAAAAAAAAAGGTTAAACATCACTCGCACTTTAACGGTGGAATAAGTGCGTTTTTAACATTATCTTAAAATAAGTCAGTGATGAGGCATGCCTGATGTGATGCGGTAAATTGTTCCACAAAAAAGGGCCGGAGGCATAAAATCGTCGTAAAAATGAACTTTATGTGTTTGTAACGCTTGATTATATCAGCGATAGGATGTGTGTAGAAATACAACACAAGGTCCAAGGTCTTGAGGCAAACCTAAGTTGAGAACATGCGAGTCAGAAAACTCATTGGCAATGTTAACCTCGCATGTGCGTCGATAGAGATACGAACGAAACCAGCTCACAACAGTTCCTCTAAATCCAAAATCATTGGACAAACTCTTAATTAGTACAGGGTGTATCAGAATGAACCGTACCGAAGCAATATGATTTTTTACGGTATGAATTCGATTGATATCGTTCAAACTGTTTTCACATTTATCTTGCGCAAACGCCCAGCTTTCATAAGCATTTTAAATTTTGAAAATCGGACATTTCTGATGGAAAATAACGACTTTCTGGTAAAGATGGTAGATTTCAATTTTTGTCGAAATGATCAATTTAAAAAATCTGTGAAATTACTAACCCTACCTGAGATCCATCCGTCCAAAGGACAGGGTTTATTTTTGGTCGCCGTATCTCAACTTTTCACATCACTTGTATAACTATGTATTATTTGCATACTTTTGTGGGTGAAATTTAGAGATAAATTTTGATCTTTAATCTACAAATAAAACGGGATTTGTTCTGCTTGAGTGGTTTTAACTTTCATTTCTTTGGCGGGAGTTTTGAATATTGCTTAAGTGGTGTGGGCTACATTGTTTGAAATGTTGGGGGTAGTGGTAGAGAGGATTGATTGAAAATAAAAACATTTTTTTCCTCGATTTTCGATTATGTCTTGCCACACGAAATTTACATATTATATAGGAAACATATTTACCTTTATATTGCAGGTGTTTAAATTTACAACAGAACTAATTATATTGTATTTTTTATGTATCTTAGAAACACGGTACAGTTCATTCTGATATATCCTGTATATCATGATCAATCGTGTCAAAAGCCGCTGATAGGTCTAAGAATACCAGAAAAATAGCTCGCCGATTGTCAAATTCAGACACAATATCACTTTTGACTAAACAATGCTGTCTCCGTGCTGTGCTTAAGCCTTTAAGCTGACTGCAAGTCAAAGGTCGTGACTGGTGTGGTTAGGGTTAGGTGTTAGGTGATGTATAATCTCCCTAATGCACCTGTCGGCCTATTTCCGCTGGAGTTGGCTCTATATATTTTAGTTTGTCTTAAATTTAAATTAACTATTTTAATCTATGCATGTAGTTTGAACTTTGTCTTGGATTTTGTATATATCACACATTTCACAGGGAGGGGGGAGGGGGGGGGGTGGGGGGGGGGGGCACTCATAGGCCTATATACGCCACAGTTGGCTCTACAGTCATCAAAAAAGTAACTATACAGGTAATAAATGGGCTTATAACTCTTAAAATATATATCCTTACTAAAAATATTAAAATATAAAGTTGTTGTTAAATTTGTCTTCTTTAACATTGTTTAATATGAGATATTGCAAGCTAGGATCGGGTGATTATTGAGGAAGTGGCATTCAAAAATGTAAGGAGAAGTCCGATTTTCAATTTCATTTCATTTTTATTTTCTACACGCGGACCAATCTACGGATACCTTATTGATTACCGGTAGCGCAATTGGGGAATGCATGCGCAGGTTAGCCAGCCGGCCGCATTGTTCTGATGGATCAATACGCCACACACACGCTACCTGTCATGCTCTCCCCCGTGTGTGTTGAAATGTAAAATGTGAATTTGAAATTGTGACTTTACCTTACATTTTGGATTGTCGCTTCTTAAATATTCAACCGATCCTAGCGTGCAATATCTCATATTAAAGATGATAAATTGCTTAAAAACTTTATGATTTAATATTTCTAGGTAGGATATATATTTTTAGAGTTAAAAGTACATTTATTACCTGTATAGTTACTTTGTGGATGACTGTATTTCAGTTTGTCAAAATGAGTTATCTAAATCATATGCATGTTCATGAAGTTTGAACTTTAGGTTTAATTATGGATTTCACATACGGTAATTCACAGGGAGGGGGGGGGGGGGGGGGGTACCCGTATGTCTATATCCACTGGAGTGTAAATGTCACTATTGCATGAGGAACATTCATATATATATCAAAGATTAAGACCTATAGCCTTTTTGGTGTGGCGAAATGTAAGGGGTGGCCTTTAGTGACAGGTCAAAGAAAATATAGTGGTTGTTGGTGGGTCAGTCATTTGGTGATGATTGACTCCAAATTCAACCATAAGTTTAAAATTAACATTATAACAGGTTTTTTTGTGTGTCTATCTAAGACAGGATCTTTGGTTATGGCCAAACAAAAATAAAATCTAGTTTATTGTCCTAACTTTTGAAAAACGGGGATGAGGGCACTTTTTTTTTAGTAAACAATGCAAAATCACCATTACCAGCGAGGTATTTCATGATTGGTTGCGTAACTCGAAGAAGACGAGGCCTTCGTTTAATCTTGTTATTGTATGGTTCGGAGAGGGGAGGCTGTTTATCACAAAACCTGCTTCAAAATGCTCATTGGAATAAAGTAAATATATTACCAAGATATCAGCTTTTTTTAAAAAGCTGATATCTTGGTAATATATTTACCGTTTCTTTTTCTTCTTCTTTTTAAATGTTTAAAAACATTTAAAAAGAAGAAGGAAAAGAAGAAAATTATAAAACTCCTGAAAAATGATGCATGCGCGAGGGGACGTGAAACTGCTTTATTATGTTAATTGGCCTAATAGGCAACAATTCAATCAATTCAATTCAATTTATTCAGCAAAAATTAATACAAACAAATATAATACAATATGAAGTAGAGGCTAGGAACCCCAGTGGAAACCCTGATAGACGGGCTTATATGATGGGGACCTTTGACACAAAAATAGAATGGGTAGCAAATAGAGCATTTTAGTGACGGGAGAACAGTAAACACGAAACAAGATCAGACAGAACAGCACAAAAACAATACACTTGACAAAGACACACAGGAACAAAAAGAGAACAATACAGAACACATGTACATGACAAGAGACAAAAGTTGCCAAGTTTAAAGTAAGTAATTAATTATGTTCTTCAAGAGGAAGGAGAGAGGATAGAATGAAAATAGAGGAAGATGAGAAGAAAAGAAGAGGAGCGAACAATGTTTATGTTATATTAAGAAAGAGGGGTGTGTGTGGTGTGTGTATCATAGGTAGAAATGTAGCATTTTTGTAGCTGCCTTTTAAATGTATGTTTGTTTGTGATATTTGTGAGTGTGTTGGGAAGAGCGTTCCAGAGCTTAGCATCATAGTAGAGTATCTGATGTTTTTCAGCTGTGGTCGTTGGGAGAGGAAGATGAAATCTGTGTGCTTGCCTTGTGTGGTGTCCGTGTATCTGACGGTTTGTGGTGAAATAGTTTGCGAAATTAGGAGGGAAGGTTGTTAAAGAATTGGTCGTGCATAAATAGTGCCGTTTGTAGCTGGTTGATATCGTTGAGTGTGTGTCATGCGTCGTGAATTGGTTATTGTGCGAATGGCCCAATTTTGAGTGATGTTTAAGCTGGCAAATCTAGATTGATAGTTTGAGGCCCATATTATGTTGCAGTAGCTGAGGTGTGGAAGAACCAGCGTATTATAGAGTGATTTCAGAATGTGCCGTGGAAGATGATCCCTAACTCTGTAAATGGTACCGATGGCATGAGATGCCTTAGTGGTTATAGTATTTATGGGGTGGTTCCAGGTGAGCTTATCATCAATGGTATTGCCAAGGAGTTTTGTGGTGTGAACTTGTGAGATGTCATGACTGTCAATTGTGATTTTGAGAGAGTGGTGGGGAGTTTTGGATGAGAAAAGCATGTAGTTAGTTATAGAGACATTTAATGAAAGTTTGTTTGCCCTGAACCAGTCAGTGATGTGTATTAGTTCAGTGTTCATGTTATGGTAAAGTGAATCAAGGTTTGAGTGAGAAAGAAAGATGTGTGTGCCATGTAGGTGAACCATTTTGACCGGAATCCGTATTGTTCATTGACGAGAGTGTTGTTTTTGTCTAGGAAATTATATAATCTGGTGTGGACTATTTTCTCAAGAATCTTGGAGAAAGGTGGCAATACGGAAATAGGTCTGTAGTTAGTTATTCTGTGCTGGTCTTTGCTTTTGAAGACAGGGATGACTTTTGCAGATTTGAGTTTATGTGGTACAATACCCGTGAGTAGTGATTGGTTTAAGATGTGCAGAAGAGGTGTTGTGATGTGATCAAATGATTTGTTAGCAATCCCGGGATCGATGTTGTCTGTGCCCGAGCTCTTACCGGATTTAAGAAGGTGACGCAGGTCGTGCAGTTCTTGAAGAGTGATTGGGTTGAAGAAGAATGAGTTGAGTGGGCTATTTGAAAGGTGAGCGGTAAAGGGTTTGTCTGCTGGAGGGATATTATTAGCCAGATTTTTACCAAGGTTGGTGAAATAGTCATTAAATTTGTGAGTAATGTCATTGGGATCAGTGAAGGTTGTGTCGCTGTGAGTGAAGTGATCCGGTAATGTGTTGTCTTTGCGTTTCCGGCCAATGATTGTGTTCAGGAACTTCCATGTTTTTGTAAGATCGTGCTTGAGTTTGTGAAGTTGGTCAGTAGTATATGTTTTCTTTGCAAGTCGAATAATGTGAGTTAGATTGTTATTGTATCTCCTCAGCTTGCAGTGTTTTCTTTTTGAGGTAACTCAAGTAGAGTGTTTGCTGTTTACGTGTGTATGCTCTCTTTTTCATTGATGAACGTTTGAGAGGAAATGAAGAGTTGTAGTGCCTTGAGTAAATATTGATGAAGTAGTAGTCGGGATCAGGTGAGTTGATGGTGGTCTCCCATGTTTCCCCTTGCAGTTTTATGTTGAAGAGTGAGGTGTTGTGTTCACAAAAATCTCTTTTACGTGAGAGTGGTGTCATGTGTTGTGTTTCGGTGAGAAGAGATGTCGGTGACCAGGATGCCCGTGGTTAAGTTCATGTCGGTGGAGTTAGTTATGGTGTTATCCATGATAGTTGCACTGTTGCGTGTGATACGAGTCGGTTTGTCAATTTTAGGAATGAACGAGTTAGAGAGTGAGGTATTTATAAAGTCGTTAATGTGCGGATTTGTATTGTAGTTGAGTAAGTTGATGTTGTAGTCTCCAAGGATGTAGACGTCCTTTTTTGTTGTTTTAAGTTTGTTAAGAAGTGCTTCCCAGTTAGTGTTAAAGTTGTTTATTGTGTGCTCGTGCAGTCTATAAATGACCCCGACAATGATATTTTTAGTAGTGTTATTGTGTTTGATGTTTTTGGCGCGTAGCATATAATTGAGTGCCCCCTGGTTGAACATTACACTTTCGATGAAAATGCATTCAACTTCAACTTAGATTAGGGGAATATGGGGCAACTGGTCCGTGGGGCAAGTGGTCCGAAATGAAGGGATTTGTAATTGTATGGGCATACTGATTTCTTTTGAACAGTACGACTTTTGTTGAAACTTGACATATATCCTTACCTTCTACAATCCAAAACATTTGGAACTTTAGGGTATATTCACATGTGATATTCTCCAGATCTTTGAAGCCACCTCCTTGAGTGACTGATTGAAAATTCACAGATAGTATGGGCGATATATGAAGATGGGTTTAGATCATGTCTAATGTACTTTATATGATTGACAGATATGCAACAGTAAATATATGCATGCAGTACAGTCGTCTTAAGATGCTAGGTGCATATTACATTTGATGGGTGCTATATTGTAGTGTGCTTAGGGACTTTCCGAAATATGATTAAAACCATAGGTTGTGGTTGAAATGACCGTAAAATGTTGCATATTGCTAGTTGGGACATTGGTGGTTTAAATTTGCGATAAATATTAACATTTAAAGAATGCTTCAGCTTAAATCATTATCACGGGTATTCATTTGGTAGAGTTATTAGTTTATGAATTTGCAAGTAACAAAATACACCATTTCTTATTTCCTCTAAAGACACTCGTCTACTTGTAGGACCCGAACGCCGTAATATTTGCGAATTCAAAGATACTCGCTGGCTGCAGAAATCTGTGTAATGGCTAAAAACAAAAATGTAGTTTTGTCTTTTTTCTGAAATGTATTGGAGTTTGGTATGTTTAAACACATTTTGGCATAACATTTATTACGTCACAGGTGTGTTTGAATAATGTTTCATCTCGACAAAGTGCGAAGTCATTTGTTGGGGCAAGTGGTCCGAAGGGGTATGGGGCAACTGGTCCGCCTGCAAAAACTTAATCAAAATTGTAAAATTCATTTTGAAAATTAGTTGTTAGTGTCAATAAAACATGACTCGGTATTGAAATGTGAATACATTATGAAATTTCACATTCTTTCTAGTTCTTAAACATTTTGGGATATTTTGGGTCTAATACCACTATTTCTGCTATTGAAGATTACAATATGACATGAAATTGCTTTAGAATGGTTTAAAACCTCGGTATTATGAATTACATCTTTATTATATTTTGAATGGTGTCTGTAAAGGTATTCGCCATGACAAAATATCATGATTTATGTATTTTATCCACTGCTTTGTGTGTATATTAACCGTTGGGTCATCATTGTCATATTGACTAACTTCCCCTGTAACATGAAAAGCTGGCTAAATATCAAGATGGTTTATTATGAGTACTGAATGATGATTATATGAAGTAAATAAAATTATTAAAGAAAGGGGTATATATAGACAAATGTATGGGGCATCTGAATATCACAACCATGTAACCATTTAACTAGGTTCATACCGTTTTACCTAATAAATGTGCAGTCGAAAATTTCGCTTGCTTTGTACACCATTAGTATACTGCTATTTATACGTTAACCACGAAAACTGTATAAAATATGGGTTTCATGAGACACATGTTAAATAATATGGACATGTGTTTGTAAAGAAAATACTGCCTAGTTTCCGTGTTGTCATTCACTGATTTCTGTGTATTCTAACCGTTGGAACATATAGGACCAGTTGCCCCAATTATGGGGTAACTGGTCCGTGCCAAGTAAAGTTTTCAGTTAGTGGTAATTGGCCTTTTCTTTAGATATTTTTTAACAGTGATTATATGTAAACAGTTACATGGGTGATATTTTCATAGCAATTCCATAAATATTTACTCAAGCTTTAATCTTTTATATCATGAAATATGCTTAACCGGACCAGTTGCCCCAACCTCCCCTACTCACAATATATTTTAATACGGTATTATTGTTTGGTATACCTAGCATATAGAAACGGTGACATGGTTCGTGCTAAAATGGTGTTTTAATGGCATTCGTTGTGTAGCATATATATGTATATAAATGAATGCCCCGCCAGCTTGGTATCTCTTTAAACCTTTGATGAAAATGCACTCAACTTGAACTTTAGATTACTCACAATATATTTTAATACGCTATACCTGGCATAGAAACGGTGAAATGGTTCATTGAACAGAAATAGGTAATGGTACATAAACATTGTACCTCAATAATAGGACACATATACATATTATGTGCAAACCAGTAATAAGTAAATTATTTTACCTGTCTGCAATGATTTTGATTTTACAAAATTAAAAGGTGGAGTGTTCTGTAACTGCAGAGTGAACCAATAAAGGTAAGCCTGAATTATGAAGTATTTAAACCGTTATATTAGATTAGCCAATTAAATAATACATTGGATTTACATACTGATGTTTTCAAAACGGACACCAAGTTCTGTACATTTGCTGCGACTGAACAAGACAATTATTGTGTTGCAATATAAACACAACCAGAGCAATTAACAAACATAATAATATTTTCTAAAGTAAATAACTGGTTTGAACACGTACATATAACATTTGTGTTAGTATTTATCACTAATGTATAAAATTTAACATGAGTGTTTCATTATTAACAAATCAAATTCATTGCCATTTTAATTGACGATTTGCATTCTTTCAGTCATGTTTTCAACATTTGACATTAAATTAGATGTCTTATCACAATTGGAAACATTCATAACTAGAGGAATATTTATTTATAACTTCATTATTTATTACTCATTTATTTCGTTACAGTTTGATTGTATGAGTTATTTTTTGGCGGATTTTTAAGGAAACCTTTCGAACCATTTTGAAGAATGTAACGGGACACCTGATCCAGTGGATATGAGGTTACGGGGATAGGCCGCCAAATTGGGTTCCATTTCCACCTCTTTTCATAGCCATTTTTGGTAAAATCCTTATAGGCTGGTCGTTGAACACAAAATATAGGTGCTACTCGGAGAAAATTGGCAGAGTTCTGGTTTTGGTGTCATAAGAAGCAGATAATTTTAATTAATATCGTATCAAAAGTCCTCAAAAATCCCGCTTGGGGAAAATGTATTAGAGTGAATTGAAAATGGCCGCCGAATTTGTGATTATTTTCTGAAAAACAACAACTTCGAATTCAAATAACATGCTTTTTGGTACTTTTTCTAAGTGCACTGTGCCCGTTGAGGGTTACTTGCTCATGTATGACAACGCCACAAGAGGGCTCTTTCCAAAATGTCCGCCAATAAGTGATAACATTGGTATTTATGCTACAGATACTCTTCTATGAAGTGAAAAGATGAACATGTATGCTATTTGTTGGACCAACTCAATTGACCCAAATTATTGGTTGGTTAAAATATACTTGTTTACATATGAGAGACATTGTCATGATTACGTACACATTATTTAGGTTTATCGCTAGGCCATTTGTAGAGTATTCAATGTAATTGGTCTAACATACAGCAAGCGACGTAACATTATCAACATGTACACACAAATATTTATAAACCCTTACATCCGAAACAAATTCCAGTGTTGTATTTGTAACCACTGCAGCATTCACGCGGGCATTCACGTAAGTTTTGTAAGCAGTTTTTCAGAGGTGCCTTTATTATAGATATTGTCCATCTCTTCTTCAAAATGTTCAAGTATGATCGCCTCAGCATTTCCACAGTTTTCTCCTCGACAGTCACCACAGGCTGTTACACATTTAAGTCCATGTTTGCGACAATAACGTATATTAGTTCCGCAAGGATTACGTGCTGAAAGCTTGCAGTTACACCGTACATGCCGTACAAACTTCAGCAGACTTTCTGGTGCAGCATCTAAGTCCGTGGTGATGGGCATGTACTCCGAAACGTGAAGTTTCCAACCCCATTGCTTTGGATCAAGATCGGCTTCATTGATTGAAAGTTCTTTCCAAAGTATTTGTAGATGCACCCGCAAGCAATGAAAGTATGCTGCTCTCTCTGTCGGTGGAAGCTTTTGTGAATCAATAGATGTCTTGCTGGACGATACCATCTCCATGAATTTTGCATACCGTAAATCATTCAGTGTATCTTGTTCTTTGCCACCGTACAAGATTACAAAGCCAACTTTACCAATCCCTTCCTGTGTAACGGCATGATCGCCCATCACCGATGATATGTGCTGTATTTCTTCCGAAGCCTTGATCTTCTTTAGCATGTTGGTTTTCCCATGGCTAAATGTTGCAGATGTTGTGTCTGCCATGTATGGTTTCCAGTGATGCATTAACTCTATGAAGAAGAGCCCCATCGTCGATAACATGCATAGCTTGGTTCTTTAGCTGAGATGGCTGTACATCATTTGTAAGTGATTTCGCGAGTTGCGCCTTAGCTGGTTTACGCATAACACTCTCCTTGAATAAGGAAGTTGGTCATTGCTGTAAGTTCATAATCAAAGTATGGACGCATATGTTCTTCTCTCTGTACAAGAGCTATAAGCCGGGTGAAGAGCAGGATTGGGTTGATGTGGATTTTCTGCTTTTCAACCAAAATACCTGGGCACAGGTGTTCTAAGGATCGATTGTGTTCACTGTGTTTGATTGACGCATCTAGGATTGACACATTGTCCAACTCTTTTTGGATTTTTGTACCGATTTGTTCGGTTTTGTGACAATTCACTCCGTCACCATCAGAGGCAGTCAAACCAGACGACAATGAGCGCAATTTCTTGTTGTCAACATCAAAAGGCTCGTGATGATTGAACCACTCCTGAATGTTGCTGAGATATTTGTAGTCCCGATTCTTTCTAAAAGTGCGCAACTCGATGTGCTGTTCTGTTGTCAGATGCTTTACACCAGTTATCGATGTCTTAGCATCATGGATCCCAGCACACTTGTGCATAATATAGATCCACTGACAGTAGTCTAACGGATTCTGTTATACCTCGTCCTCTTGTCAGTCCTCCACGGCTCTTTATTGAACGCATCATAACCTGTTCTATGATGAGATCAGTCCATAGTCCCAACCAGTATCTACCACTCCTCCGGACAGTATGGAAACCGTGCTTAGTGTAGCAGCTATACAACCACGGATGATCACTCGGTAAATCTAACATCAACTGAAGATAAAGTCTTGCACTTTTTGCATAGTTGATATGGCCTGTAGCAGCTCTTAACTGTACAATAGTTTACTTAAGTTTTAATTGATGTTATGTATCACATACTGTATAACTAACTGTGCAATGTTAGTGGGTAGAAGTGATAGTTTGAGACGCAGAACCAAACTTCACGATATTGTGGCGGCCATTTTGAAAATACTCTCATGTTGGCTATTCTTTGAGATGAGTATGTTTTCGTAATGAATTTCAACCATACTTGCTGTCTTCATTTTAATTCTACAGTAACCTTTTCAAATTTCAGATATATATTTTGGCAGCCATTTTGAATTTGCTCTAAAAAGGTTTCCCCAAAATGGATTTTTCGGGACTTTTTATATGCTGTTCCTGGAAGAATTCCGCTTCTTGTGACACCAAAATCAACTCTCTACCAATTTTCTCCGGGTCAAACCCTTCAACGACCAGCCTATTAATGTTGCTGTTTTTCATATACATTTTTAACTAAATCTCTCAAATACTACAGTAAAAGTCTTCTTCCTCGGGCACCTGACTAACTAAGCCTTAGTAAGGCTTAAAAATCCAATACTTGTATCAGCACTTACATTAATAAATTATATTTGATGCGATTTATGTTTTGTCATTGTTCTCCTCGTATTATAACAATTCATTCTTTACTGGTTCTCCTGTCTAGACACCCAGTGAAGTCCCCATGGCAACGCTAGTGTTTCTCCAACAACTCCTACTCATAGGAATATCTTTACTCGGTAAGAAACCATTTTATTCCGAGTGGAAATCCTAAAACAGTGACAATCTCTAGTAAGAGCTCAACATTCAATATATTTCAACCGATTTTGCGAGAAATAACCATGCTCTTGCCCTGGCTTATAATACCACATACAAATTCCTAAATAAGTTTCGGAATAGAACAATTGAAACGATAACATAAAGTCAAATTAGTGGTCTATCTGAATCACTCAACATGCTCAATATGAGCAAACTTGAATGGAATTGTTATTTGACTACTTTTACGTAATCGCTAACCAAATCACACTCGGTTTTCTACAAATTCTAGCCAACTAATTTGACTTTATATTGTTGTCTGTATTGTTCGATTCCGATACGTATTTAGGAAGTTACGATCACCTAGATGTGCATTGTAATTTTGTTAGACACCCTGTAGTATGGGAACACCTGAATTTAATTTCACTTTCAAAAATCAAGGTTTATAAAGGAAATTGGTTAAAGTAACAATATTGTTCTGCCTAAATCATTCAGAGATGTAGGTGTACGTCCTTGTTGTTCCAGAGATATACATAATGCTCAATTTTTCTATAAGTTAAAGGTAGATGTTCCGATTTTCAACTTAAAGTTTTCTATTCGACATGAAAGGTCATCCTCAAAAAAGTCGTATTCCAAAGTTTGAGTTGCATAACTCTAATGGTTCTTATTTTAGACGCACAAGATGCCGTGAAATGTGCCCATTGAGTTGTACACAAACTATATTGGTGGTTAACGACTTTTCGCGGTAATTCGATGTTATTTCACCGATTTCTTCGTAATCATACTGATTTGGACCGTCAAATTTCACTAGTATGTTAATCAGAAAAACATGATCTTTCATATGATATGAGAATCTCCATATGTTTGAGAAAAATCTGTGCTATGAAAATGTGATCGGGTCATCTACCTTTAAACATATACACACAAATTAAGCATTAAATAAATAGTTCATATTTCAGAAACAACAACCATAAAGAGACATACAGACTGATATAACGGTTGTGCGATATCACGTGTTTATTTATGTGATATTTTACAAATGTATACACTTATTTATTTTTTATAATGAAGATTGACTATTGCAGAGAAAAATACATTCCTGGCCTCAAAATATTTAATAAAGTGTATAGTCCTTTTACCACTTGTGAGTTAGATAGAATAGTAATACTAACGGTTGGGTATTTGAGGCAATTCACTAATGTTTGGATCACAAAAAGAAACATTACCATGGCCAAATAGTTTAGAGGGGTATAAGAACAAATACGTGGGGGCTGGGGACCACCCGTAGTCTTCCTTGACTAGGGGAAGGTACTTTGCTAATCAGTAAAACATCTCCTAGGTGGGACCATGATCTCTCCAATTTCCTTGACGAAGTTAGCTCCCCTTCTCCCCACCACTGTACTTAAAAACTTAAATATATTCATGTGTTAGGGTTGATTCCTTTTTCCTTTTTTCTTCTAATAATAGGTGGTGTGAAAGGACAAAGTAAGTACAATACAACATGATGAATCGTTTGAGGACAATTATAGAGCCCATGTGGGTTCTGTCTTCTGCACTATGTGGGGACTGCATTACCTAAATGTGACCCATCACATCAAAACAAACCTCTTGTCAGAGTTTCTGGTTTCTAGATATAAAGTCAAATGTCTTGAAAATATATAAAAACATTAAAAGCAATATGATGTTAAGCTTCTATTCATCATTATTTCCTGATTCTTAAGGCTAAATTATAACTATGAGGTACCAATTCAAAGCTTGATTTTTGCATGTGCTGATGATTTTAAATCAGACATTGGGGATAAGACTCCAAGAGGAATACTGCAATTAATATTTTCTTTATCCACCATGCAGTTAAATACAGTGGAATCTCGGTAGCACTTAGTGGCGGCTGGGTCCATCAATTTCATTAGTTTTGTTATCAGGAATGTGTGTTATCCGGATACATGTATCTTTTATCCATGCGCCGTGAAATGAATTTTGTGTTATCAAATGTTGCATTACGGTAACAAGTGTCCACTATATTTACTCTTTACACTGGTACAGAATCAAAAGCACTTATAATACCGAATGATTCACATAACCCCGAATGAAGAATCGAGTTCCCTCCCGGATTAACCATCAACTTTTGATCAGGAAAACAAGCAGGAAATAAAGTAAAACTAATTTAAATTTATTTCACTGTCTGTTTTGTCTGTTTTTAGAATTTTTGTTGAAAGAATGAGTTGTTAGTTAATAATAATAATAATAATCAGTATTTATATAGCGCCTTTTCCAAATGGCTCAAACCGCTGTAATTTCGCTGCTGGTGAATCATCAGAATCAGATCGCATCAACTAGGGTGCTGCCAATTTCTAGCGCAAACCTATCCGCACTTAGATTTGTAACATCCACCATTTTTCAAAGCAGCTCCCCAAATACCATTGGGTCAAAGAAGTTTTTGATAACCGAAACAACTAATCACAGATTTTGAAAGCAGGAGGAAACCGGAGATCCCGGAGACAACCTGCGAGAGCGTGTATGGATCGTGATAAACCAAATGCACATAAAGCCCGACCGAGCGCAGATTTCGAACCCGGGATTCATTGGTTTATAAGTTAAAGGTTCGCAATTGTTTGTTGAGATTGGGCTAGCACATCTAAAACAGGCAACATCATGCAAATATTATCCACCTTTCATGTAACTTATGGTCTGTTTTTTTACTGTGCGGTTGAAAACAAATCTAAATCTTTTTAAGGGACTAACATTTAGGGCATAGATACAGTCATAACCAGTGTCAGAATTTAGGATTTTCTTGGGGGAAAAAATACATGTTTTTCTTACTTTATAATTCCATCCATATGCTATCAGGTAGTCATACAAATCTCTTGCACTCCATTTGATCTAGTTTCACTATTTTATTTTGATTCTTTTCGTCATCACTCTTTTAACGCTTATAATATAGCATCAGACACAGTAACCGCTGGCAATAACACAGCACTAGTGACTACACCTATGCCCACAACTGGTAAGTGATAATGGTGACTGTCATACAGTACGGCGTAATACACCTATCAGTTGTAAGACGCACTATACGACTCCCGGGAGTGGTGCGTCACTTTACCGAGGTGCGTCAACTTCTCATGTGCCATGACGCAGCCTGTGTCAAAAAACGACTGACCATTGCCATTCGCACCCATGTAAAGTGACGGACCTTTACGCACCCTCCGTCATTTTTTTGACGGACCAAAGGCTGCCAATGACGTACCCTCCGTCAAGAATTATTGGTAAACGACGCACCCACGACGCACCTCTCCCGGAGGTCGTATAGTGCGTCTTACAACTGATAGGTGTATAAACTATAGATTGTTTTGTTGTCGTCCACACCTGTTCTATTCTATCTGTGAAATTAAATCCCTCAACCGTCTATGTTTTACAGTATTCTGAATTGTCAAGTGATGTTAATAGATTATGGCACCTTTGTTGAAACCTAGATGTTAGTGCCACAGCAAATTAGTCTTTACACCTGTTTAGAAATGCTATAAAGTATGCTATTCCTTATTAAGACAAGAGGTGTGTTTTATAACACATTTGTCTGCATTTACTTTACTGTACTATTATGCATGCAGTGAAACAATAGAGGGCATCCCATTTGTAAATAGATGACATCATGGGTGATATCATCTATAACTAACCACAGCACCCATACATAAGATTCACTTGACAAAATGAGCACAAGTGAGAACAAATTCCTAGCAATTAAGGAAAGAAGAAAACAAAGTACCGGTATGTCCTTTCCATATTTGAAAATTAGGGAAAGGTAATGAATTCCCTTTTGTGGTCTAATTTTAAGTGTGTCATTTATCATTGTGATTTATTTATTTATTTGCAGAATTATTCTTGTCATTTCCTCTTGCAATCTTATTATTATCTCGCTAAAGTTTTTATTTTTGCACTCCATCGCATGGTGTACTGCAATACTTTCTGTATATTGCATAAACTGGCAGACTATTTTGCATTCAAATGCATGATGTTGCTACCAACATTTTTGTGCCTTTTGCGCTAAGCGCGAAAATAAAAATGCGCAAAGATATTCATTTTGTATGTCATCTCTATGTGAGGGAAGCTCAACATCTCAAAAACAAAAACAAGCAACAAATTCCACTTTTAAAGTATATCGTATATCAAAAAGGTGCTTAAAAACATTTTTATCTCAAAAATCAAATTTTGGCACTTTTTGGTCAATATTTTCAAAACTAAACATGTTTAATCCCAAAAAAAAGGTGCTTTCAAGATAATTGACTTTAGATGATTTTGGTGAAATTTTGAAATCGCGCTGCTTACTTTTAAAATGAAATTCATCGCGTAGCACTACATGACATCGATGTTTTTTTTGTTTCGGCGATAATCGGTGAGATTTTTAAAGAAATTCCTGATTTTTGGAGATTTTGGTGACATTTTAGGTAAGAAGGGGAAAAAAGGCCCAACCGACAGGCCCTACTTGACAGGTCCGTCCGCCCGTAAAACAGGGTGTTTTTTTGTCGCGTTATATCTCAAAATCAATATCCCAGACATCAGACTCATTTTGCTTAATCACACCACAATTGCTTTTTGTAATCGCTTTCTCCACTAATACGCATGCATGTGCTAGCTTTAACATTGATATATAATCTTTTAGATTCTGTAACACTCACAAGCTTTACCGTAGATGCACAAACTACTGCTGCTGCTACCACCACATCTTTCTTTGATACTACCACTTCTGAATCTACCTCTGAGTCTACTTCTGAAACTACCTCTGAGTCTACCTCTGAGTCTACTTCTGAGTCTACTTCTGAATTTACTTCTGAACTTACCTCTGAACCTACCCCTGAACCTACCCCTGAACCTACCTCTGAATCTCTTACCTCTTATTCTACTTCTACTTTTCAGAGTACCACTGATGGTAAGTAGGCATGAGATTAACAAAGGAGATTTCTTGGGCAATACCAGCATGCTTCATTTGTAGCCGGACCAGAGTGGTCTGTTCCCAACTGACTGGTTCCCACATGGAGTGATAAGCTTATAACAAGAAACAGTTTAAATTATTTGTCTTTCCAAGAGTAGACAGTTGCACATAAACATTAAAAAAAAAACCGCAAAACATTGCAGCACATGAATTCTCTGGGAAAAGATAAACAATGTAATCATACTAGTATACCAGAAAAGTATTTATAAGAAGCAGTTTGTTGGTAATGGAAGAGTTTTAAGTAATCATTTTTTACAATTAACCTCTTAACATTAATTCAAAATGAAGCACATTAGTTAGTCATGTCAGTTGTCCAGATTGTGGAAACAAAATTAACTACAATCAAGTCCAACACTGTTGGGACACTTCCTGCATATCCTGTAGCACACAATTTAACCATACATTTGTGGAACCGTATTTGATAACATTTGTAGGTATAAAATTGCTGCTTCTCAAGAAATCTTGTTTGAGATATTTACATGTCTGTTTGTGAGTACACTTCATACATCTAATGCTGTGCAGTGAAAAGTCACAGTGAATTACAAACGTTGTGTTTTCACAGAAAAGAGCTAACAATAAACCCTGAGCATACTACTGCGTGGGCCGTGACGTGCGCAATGTATGTGCGCGAGAAAGGTAGGGTGCACTACGGGGGTGCATTGACAGATTCCAAAATCAGCGTAAACTGTTTATCATAAGCCAGTGTTTTTCCTGATCTTGAGCGGAAATAACCACCTCTGATTGTGTTTCCACAGGAGAACTTGCTATTTCTTACACAGCAAATACTGGAAAGTTCAGTTCTGTGGAAACGCGCCGAATGATAGCTACTTATTATCGTACACGAGATTTGTAATGTGTTGACGTTAGTACCCATGCAATCAGCAATGATTCCCCACAGCTGCACTTACTTAAATGCTGTGTTGATCACTAAAATATGCTGTGACAAGTCAACACTGCACATAATTATTTAGATGAATAAAGTATGCACACAGACCATTGCACTGTCGTATTTATAGAGCATGGACCAGCTTATTGAAGAGCAAACAAATTATACAATTATATTATTATCACCCCGCTACATACTTTAAGTCTCTATATAAAAGGCGTGATCATCTGAATCAACCTGTGAGTAAGATATTCATGAGCAAACCAATTATATTAACACTTTCTACTTTGCGTCAGGGCTGCCCGTTATCGGCACTCTTGTTTGTTGTAGTCTCCGAAGTCTTAGCTTTGAACATAAGACAAGATAAAACTATCTCAGGTATTGTCATTGATGACAATGACGAAGAAAAATGTGAAGCTCGCATTAGCCAATTTGCTGACGACACAACTCTTTTCTGCTCAACGAAAGAATCTCTTGATAGCATGTTGAAAATCATTAATACATTTGGTTTTTTTGCAGGACCAAAAATTAATGTGGAAAAAACTCAAGGTTTAGCATTTGGTCACTTTGTAAAACATAACTCTTTAAAATGGCCAACTGAAAAGGTTAAGTCTATCGGTGTTTATTTTGGACACAATATGATAGAATGTTACAAGAGCATTTGGCAAGAGAAAAAAGATCGACTAATTCGAATCTTGAACTCATGGTATAGAAGAAAGCTAACGCTGTATGGTAAAGCAACTATTATAAAATGTCTTGGTATATCCAATTTAACATTTTTAATATCTTGTCTACCCGTTCCTGAAAACTTCACGAATGAAGTGAACTCAATTATTTTCAATTTCTTATGGAATAAAAAACCGGAGAAAATAAAGAGAAAGACTCTCATTCGAAATTACAATATGGGAGGAATAAAAATGTGTGATTTTAAATATCAGTGTATAGCTTTGAAATGTATATGGTTAAAACGTTATATGTATGATGATGATAGTAAATGGAAATGCCTTTTTAAACGCTATTTAAATGCTCATGGTCCAAACTTTTTAATCTTAAATATGAATTTTGTGGAAGCAAAGAATGCCCCATCGTTAATTGGTCTACCAAAATTTTATTCAGATCTGGTAAAAGCATGGCATAATCTAGATAATGATTATAGAAACTTACCAATCAACGACTCATTAAGGGTCAAAAGTCATATTATATGGGAATATGACCTGATCATGCACAATGGTAAGACCTTGTATTTCAAACACTGGATTAATATATATCAATGATCTTATAAGTAATGATGGTATCATTTCCATTACATATATACTTGACAAGCTTAAAAATAAGCACAACTGGATTGCAGAGCTTTTTATTATTTTCAAATCAATTCCAAAGAATTGGTTGGCTTTATTAAACGCCAACAATATGCCTATTGAAATAAGTACTCGTTTAAGAACCTTGTGTATATATGTAAATAAAAAACGTGTAAATATAATGTATTGGCAATCAAGGTATATTTACGTTTATGTAGTTAAAAAGTTTACAGTCGTGCCAATTATTCAGAAAAGATGGGCACAGGAACTGTCTACGTCACCAAAATGGGACGATATTTGGACTATGAAAACTATTCTTGAAAAAGAGAGAAAATTGGCAGAGTTCAATTACAAATTATTATATAGAATCATCGCTACCAAAGCTAACTTATATAAATGGAACAAGGCGAACTCACCCAATTGTTTTGAGTGCAACACATCAGATGATTATCTACATTCATTTATCGCCTGTCCTTTGTCAAAAAACTTTTGGGTTCATTTTAAAAGATTTATTATTTCTAACAATATTCCATGTCCAGAGATATCGTTAAAAATCATTGTGCTTGGTTATAAACCAGATAATCAAAATGTATTGAATGTAATGCTAAATAGAATGCTTAGTCTGGCGTCGTTCAC
The DNA here is from genome assembly GCA_035610835.1 of Ophiura sarsii. Taxonomy (NCBI): domain Eukaryota; kingdom Metazoa; phylum Echinodermata; class Ophiuroidea; order Amphilepidida; family Ophiuridae; genus Ophiura; species Ophiura sarsii. Next base: position 2,471,841 of record CM069457.1, read on the forward strand.
TCTGTATAGATCCAGACATATGATGATCACTGATAATAAAAACGTTGATGCATTTAAATGGTTTCTATACGAATTAAAATGGAGAATTAGTATCTTGAGACACAGTGAAAATATGTGGCATAACATTGGCAATAGCCTACATAGCACAGAGTAAATAGTAGTTTTTTATATTCTTCTTGTAAAACACATGTACATATGACAGCCCATATTATATATTGCTTTGTTTGTCATGTGCCATTGATGATCATTAGCCATCTATCTTCATGCAAATGGTAATTTTTGGTACATGCTGTTCGCTGGTAGTCATGTTTTTTCATATTTGTAATGTTTTTCATATATGATACCAGTATGTTTGATATATTGTTATTATGTTATATGACTATGTATAGAATATAGACGAATCAAAAATAAAATGAATGAAAAAAAATAAAATAAAAATAATATATATATATATATATATATATATATATATATATATATATATATATATATATATATATATATATATATATATATATATATATATATATATAAATACTTCACAAATCACATAAAAAAAAATTAAAAAATTAATTGGGTCGCACATTTATTTTTTTCTCAAAGTGAGTTTTATTAACAATCATCACTTTTCTTTACAGCACATTATACATGCGTCATGCACACCTCTACACACATACGTATGTTATATTATGCGTATGGTGTTACTGTTTAAATATCATTGATAATTTGTAGCGAAACTTATAATAATCACATAGATGTATACCTTTCATGACCACACCGCCAAATGAAACAATTAGAAAATCCAAGGTGACTTCTGTGACCTTGAGATTGAAATTGTTGGTTTTCAGTATTATTAAAATTCAAATTGGAAAGGTATTAATGCTCGAACACAATGAAACATAAGTTTATAAGTTTTGATTTTTTTTTTAATATATATATTTTTTGTATCTCTCTTTTCTTACTTTATACGAGCCATTTACTTGTATATCTTATAGTCCCGACTATTGCCTAGCTTTGTTACTGTTGTTTACGCGTTTATCAAACTTTCGAATGTGATGATAAACTGTCGAATGTGGTATAATAATAAACTGTCGAATGTGATAATAAAAAAAATAAAAAATAAAAATAAAACTTTCTACAAGGCAGATTACAAATTGCACAAAATGTTTAAAAAATGTCACAATTATTGAATTTTATTACCAGATTTGGAATCACCATGAGAAATGCATTGAAATATATAATAAACTGTCGAATGTGATAATAAAAAAAATAAAAAATAAAAATAAAACTTTCTACAAGGCAGATTACAAATTGCACAAAATGTTTAAAAAATGTCACAATTATTGAATTTTATTACCAGATTTGGAATCACCATGAGAAATGCATTGAAATAAGTACAAACATGCCTAGTATTGGTTCAGTAATCCTTGAGATAGACTTTGACATTTTGGAAAGTTGTCTGAAAAGTCTGTTTTGTATATGTGGTAAATCTAATAGCCGCGTGGAAATTGTTAATACCCCGCTATATTATGTTAAGCCTCTACATGTATATAAAAGGCTTGATCATCTGACTCAATCTAAATGGTGTTACCTGTGAGTAAGATATCCATTCAACTGATAACAACACCTATTGAATTATCTAATGGTGTTGCCTGTGAGTAAGATATACATGAACAGATTAAAGCGTATCACCATTAAACTGATAGCAACACCTATTGAATTATGTTAGCTTTTCAAGGTTTGATATTAGTGATTTCATGAATATCACACTCATAGGTAAAACCAACCTAATCAACTTAATCAACCAACTTAATCTATTTACATACACGGTGTCCGCAAAAACGGAGTCCAAAAACAGGAGAGCAGATAACTATTGTAATAAACGACACTGCTGTATTATAATGTAGGAATCAGAAAGGGTACCGTATTTACCTAATTTTTAAAATACATTGGAAACATATTTAGATACGAGATGATGACGTTGACGATCATCTCCCTAATTTTGACTGAAAGTCATTCATTGCATCAATGATGACTTATATCTGAGCCTGAGCTAGCCAACAAGTAGCGTAACAAAACCATAGTGAAACCTAAATAGGGTTACAGAATACTAAAAGCATTGCTTAACACAAATTAAACATTTGGCTAACTAAAACTATTGATTTGATTAATACCAGGTTTTAAATATCTTGAGAAGATCTTTAATAAGAGTACACCCCTGCCTAAAGCATTGGTGGATTTTCTCATAAATTGGGGGGAAATGGTTTCTGACATGCCTAAATTCAACATCGTGCAATTCAAAAAGTTTAGGTTTGATTTGTATAAAATGTTCATGGTTAAAGGAAAAATATATACGAGATACCCTCTAGGAATGAAAAAAGATCTACATTTGCTCTCCCATTTTGGATCCAGTTTTTTTGCGACATGTTGTATAAAATCAACAAAATTACATTCCAACTCGACCGAGTAAACGTTAAAAACCAATTTTGAAAGTTTGATCTGTTTTGGAATAGTGATAAATTTCATCTCTATGAACACCTTTAATATGACAACACTTCTGGCTGCACATGTATGTTTAGAAACTTCTGGCTTTACATGTATGCGTACCAGGTACACTTTAGTCAATTTAATTGAATAATACGGATATTTTACTTCTTCGTTTGAAAAATTGTAGTTATCTTTACCCTTGTCAATTAGACAGCATCACTCAACTATGCTGCCAGTGAAGCACTTTCCAAAGAGCCACATTGTAAATTGAATCAAAACAGCAATTTTTTAGTATTTGAACAATTTTCTTGACTTGTTTGCAAGATCATCCACTAGGTTTACAAAATATTTACTCTACTGTGCGTTAAGAACTTTTCAAAAAGCACTTTTCATCAATATTTGGTCATGTTACTTATACTTTCATCTCATAATTCCTTCCATTTATAGCTCCTTCTCCCTGTGATCCTAATCCGTGCATGAATGGAGGTGGGTGTACTGTAAATGGAGCTGAGTTCACTTGTGATTGTGTTGGAACTGGATATGATGGAGATACATGCGAAGATGGTAGGTTATTAAATGTCAAATTAACAAAGATCTACTTTGTTAGAGATCACAGATTCATAATGTCGCAGTCAAAACATCTCCATCCGGCCAGCATGTATAAAGTAATCCTTCCTGTGTTTAACCTTTGGGCAGTCTGCTCTAAACATGGCGCAAAGGCTAAAGCACATCTACCAATACCTTGTAAGCATGCTCTTGTTCCTGAATATGTATAAAACAACATTTCCTACGCATAACCGTTTGGCAGTTTCACTTTACACCTGCTGGAGGGTTGGAAAAACATACAAGGTTTTGACAGAACAGGTACAATAATAACAATAATCAGGCATCCACATCGGCAGAGATTTGAGGTTATAGTGGAGCCAACAAGGTAATGGGTATTATTTTAGTGATAATACTCTATTTAGTTCTATAGTGATTTTAATATGTTTTCCTGTACTTGAACTACCATAGAGCATGGAATCATACACTGACTTGCACAGTTCAGAGTCTTAACATTTGCACTGCATATTATATAACATTTCGGAAGATGTTAATATTTCATTCTTTTGTTTTTCAATTTAAATTCTTACCAATAATAAATCCATTAAACGTTATACAGTGTTCATTACTGGACAATGGGAACACTCCCTAACAGCAATTTTGTAATTGGTATCAGGCCTTGTTTACCTTCAAATATTGCAAGATCCACAGTAATTGGGCAAAAGTAGGACTGGAAAATACTCAAACATTTTAAGCTGAATAATTAATAGAGCAATTCAAGTATTTTAAAGAAGATTTCTGTGACAAAATAGAAAATATGATTGTTCAAATTTTAGATCCTTCATACTGATCAAATTAAAAAAATGAACCATTTCTGTCTGATTTTGTATAAACATGTAACATTCTTGCATGTTGAATCCATATTTTTTGTGTTTCTTTTCTTCATCTTTCTAATTCACCTTCATGAGTTAAAACTGATATGATATAGACGAGTAGATAATCAATTTAATAGCATCTCCAGGATGGTCTCACATATCTGGCTAGGGTAGGGGAGGGGAGGGACAATTGTTCCTGTAAGGTGACAGCATAAATCATAACAATTGAGTGTCATAATCTATTCTCATCACATGTCACAAGGAGTGTCACATACCGCCCTAATAACTTATTCAATCCTAATCTCAAGTACGATCGAACTGGTGGGCCAGCCGGGTGTTGAGAAACACCAGGGCCCACCGCTGTCACCAATTTAGTCACACATCACCCTATATATAATAACTCGCAGAGATATACCAGCCACATTTGGGAACACCAACCGGGATTTGAACCTGGGACCTATCGCACGAATGTTGAGCATGCCTGCGTATAGACCAAAAGAGGATTTCTCCATCAGGTCTATGACACTAACACACTTATATCTTGTGACATTAGGCCACTACCTCTGAAGTGTAACATAGGGCAATGATCTACATTTGGTAATATCGTGTTTGCTGCCCCATTCACAGAATAAACGCATACAGTTCACGGCATATTCCGTATACGTTTAGCTGTACTTACATGGCAGAGAACATGATATTGCCCCTAAATTACAATATCTTATGAGAGTTATATGCGAAATTTGATAGTTTATCAGATTCCTTCATAAATGTATTACTTCTATAATGTTCTTTTTGTTCTAATAATTCTTTTATCCATTTAACCTGCACGAAACTCATATCTAATCTTCATAGATGTTGATGAATGTAACCCAACATCTCCATGCAATGTTAATGCCATCTGTAATAATATCGATGGAAGTTACACATGTACTTGTAAAGATGGATTCACAGGAGATGGTGTCACCTGTCAAGGTATGAAAACAATCCCCAATACCCTTGTTCCCATTAGATAGCAGATTGTAGTGAAGTAGAACTTGTAGCGTAATCCCCGTCAATCGCGGACCTTAGTTTGAATGCACACCATCCAACCGTGGACACAACCGTGGACCTCAGTTTCCTGAAAATGATGTGCAAAATGATGCAAACAGTGTAAAAATGCTATACCCCCTGACATACCTTGATTGGATAGTGCACTGTCTGGTTGGCGGTGTGATATCAAATAAAATCGCCATTTTGTCCTCGGTTTATCCAGGTTCGTATGTCCTCGTTTGGATAGTTCCATTTCATGGTCCTCTTTTGCCGGTGATTACCGCTATGGGTGTGTAGTAGTGATATATGAAAATGGGTTTGTTACAATATTTTTAAACAATTAACATGTATTAATTATTAGCATAGATAAACGTAATAATGAAAATATGTATGATATAATTGCCAACTGCACAAACTCAATCATAAATCACACACTGTGCATGCTGTAATAAGAAAATGTCTTGCTTTGTGTAGTAAATGTTCAAAAAGCTTACTGATAGCATGTTTAAATTATCTATTAATACTTTTTGCGCCAACATAGTACTGAAGGTGTGGATTACTTTATTCTTAGTTTATCCTTAACTGCGCAGAATCATGCGACGACGCATAGCCGCTGTTGTGGATAATGATGGTGGACACACAAAGTACTGAAGATAAAGATAAGGTCAAGGAAAAGTTGAAGTTGAATGAAAACAATAAATCTGTGTTGTGTAAGGAACACATTATCTTCATTTTCTGAGTGTCTGTTGCATTTTTGTACACGTGTGTAAAGCATAATCCTGATCATTCAAAACAATAATGCAAACCTCTTCCTATAGGGATGAGTGTCACCTTGGAAACTGGACCTACGACCATTGAAATGACAATAACTCCGCTCCGCAATATCGTATCTCAACAATCGAGGTGTCAAAATACGCACAACAAAATTATGCACTGGGGTTTAAGCTTTGTTTAATCCATACCCTTTCGGACCGTTCTTTAATTCGATCATGTTTAAGTGTTACGATACTTTTTGTGTGCAGTTTAGATGAATGTAACCCGTCGTCTCCATGTGATGTTAATGCCATCTGTGATAACACCAATGGCAGTTTTACATGTACTTGTAATGATGGATATATGGTAGATGGTTTTAATTGTTCAGGTATGAAACAGTCCACACTTATTTTATTTCTGATAAAGATTGGTGTCTCTATCGAGAATCAACTATTTATATACTTATATTAATACAACTGGATAAATGTATCATGTAAGCATTCCTTTACATACTATTACGCAGAGGGTAATAAACACAGAAATCACCATACATTTCTTGATGTATTTCCACCCAATACTCTCTGCTTAAAGATATAATATGCAATATAATGTACATGTTTGTATACTTGGGCAAGGTACTTAGTCTCAATTGCCTCGTGGTTCAGAAGTCACGTAGAAATGGTGGTCCCGTGCATCGGAAGAGCTATCCCCGAGCACGTTAAAAGGTCAGACTCCTTCATAAAGAGTAGGGGATCATCCCGGGTCTGTATCTGTACACACACACATCGGGCATCCCTTTAATTTAGTGCTTAAGTCACTATTGGGTTTCTCCTGGCTCTTCAGCCTAATTGTTATAAATAAGTTAGTTACATATTGTCATAATTGGAAAATGAAAGTAAAACACTTTAAATTAGAAGGTCCCCAGCTTTTAGTCTTTTCCCTTGTGTTATTCATATCATAATGGTAAATATAAGAAATAAAAAATTTGTAGTCCATCACATTAAGACTCGGTCCTAGACTTAATGCTGTGATCTGCATGATTCATAGCTTCTCAATATTTCTTAACTGCTATTTCGATCTTCTGTATGATGTTTAACTCTTGTAGATGTAGATGAATGTAAAGCCTTGCCTTATCCATGCGGTAGGGGAGATGCGGGAGAGTTGAGCCATTTTTTATATTTTGTGTCACCATATGCGGAAGAAAAGTACAAACCTGTAAACAATGAGTGTAAGATAAACTTTAGAGTGTTGTTTTCGTTGTGAAACAATAACAGTTGGGATAGCAGTTAAGGCTTATTTATACAAAAGGTTTGAAAAAAATTGGTAAAGTGGCTCAACTCTCCCTACAGTATAGGAGAGTTGAGCCACCATTACAGGAGAGTTGAGCCACCATGATAAGTCAATGGCTGGTGAAAAAAACCAAAATCATATTTTTTCAACTTTGATTTATTAATCCTTAAAGTAAATATGGTGCTCAATTGTTATCATGGCACAAAATAACTTTTTCTCTCATTTATTATACATTTTTCACCTTTAGTCCAAAAATCAAAATGTTACTACATGTTTTCCCTATGCTCAACTCTCCCCATGACCAATGGCTCAACTCTCCTCATGGTGACCATTTTGTAAATAACCCAATCCTGTCTGGTGTAGAACTCTTGGTAGTTTACAATAGTTCTCTAAAATAATGGTCATATATACCCCTTTCAATAAATAAATTACCGCTATTATATTCTAAGTCTTACTATGGGAAAAAAGAAAAACATTTATTTTTCTATTTTTCACTCAAAAGTGAAAAAAAAAAGATTTTGTTTAGATATCTTTGATACTGAGCACACATGACAGTAGAGTTTAACACTAATAATGTCGTATTGATGCTATATAACAATATATGCCAATATAAATGTTAGTAAGTTACTACTTTTCTAGTTATAGGGGGTGGTTCAACTCTCCCGGTGGCTCAACTCTCCCGCATCTCCCCTACTAATACTAACTGTAGTAACACTAATGGCAGCTATGTGTGTACATGTAAAGATGGCTTTGAAGAAGATGGGTTCAATTGTACAGGTACGAATGTCACCCATGCTCACATTATTCTCATCAAAACCCTTCACTCTATTTACTTGCGATGTTTTCCATTTTCAGTATATAAAATTGTGCTCTTAATACAGTCCTATTTACAAATTAGGTGTACAAATACACATTCTATATGTTTCGTTTCTGTCATACAAAATCTCTCTCTGACTTTGACCATATCAGAACAAATGTAAAACAGGTATCCAATTATCAATTGATATGTGTAGCTAAGGGTTGGAGCTATGATTACGATAGACTTAATGGCACTGATCACATTTAGATTAACAGAGTAATGAGGGTTGAGGAAGAATTTATTGAATGACCCTAGCAACCTGCTCACACATAATTAGGGGTAAGAAAATAACAAGATTGCATTTTTTTCCTTGCATTTTCCCCTAGCCCTATGTAGTACACAGGGGTAGGAAAATATTGTGATTACATTTTTTTTTACACATAATTAGCATGATTCATAATTAATCTCCATATTTCTTAACTGCTTTTCTTCTGCATGACGCTAAACTCTTTATTCTTGTAGATATAGATGAATGTGATGCCTTGCCTTATCCATGCGGTACTAATACTAACTGTACTAATACTGAGGGCAGGGGTGTGTGTATATGTAAAGATGGATTTGAAGAAGATGGATTCAATTGTACAGGTATGAATGTCACCTATGCTCACTTTATTTTCATCAAAACCATTCACTGCCATGCAATTTAAAGTCATTGTTAATAAGTGACTGTGACTCCATTACACCTGTGTATTTTAGTAACATTTAAGAAATTAATATTTCATCAAGAATAGCAGGTATCTAAGATTCATAAGTGGATGGGGGCGTGGGGGTGGGGGTATATAATTATCATGTATATTATTTAGTGTACCTTAAGTTCCACACCTTATTACAATACCTGCAAAAGTTTCATCTGCTTTGCTAAATGCGTACTGCTGCTATCTCTTTACATGTTTCTTCTTATAGATATAAATGAATGCACTTTAGGTACTAATGAATGCGATACTAATGCTAACTGTACTAACACTGAAGGCAGCTATTATTGTACATGCATTGATGGATATACAGGAGATGGGCTCAATTGTACAGGTATATTAAGAATAATTGTTACATAATTTTAGTTTATCTTAACTTTGCTTAACTTATATACTTATTAATCAGTCATAATCTACAACTTCAAAAGTAATATAATCTTATAAAATCAAGTATTGGAAATAAGTAAAGTAAATGGAATTTCTGGGATGTTCAACACCATTGAAATTCAATTCACTTATTTTCCTTGGGTAACATTAACTTTCCACTTTCATATGCTTCGCTAAATGCTTTCTACTGCTATGTCTTTGCATGTTTCTTCTTATAGATTTAGATGAATGCTCCTTAGGTACAGATAAATGTGATATCAATGCTAACTGTACTAACACTGAAGGCAGCTATTATTGTACAATAATGATGGGTTCAATTGTACATGTATATTAAGAATAACTGTTGAATTTTAGTTTACAAAAGCTCAAAAGAAGTTAAATCTTAAAATAAGGATTTTCTTGCATTCTTGATATAAAAGGGGAGATATGCTGTAACACTAGCTAACATTTCTGCACATTGTCACTTCTTCTGCTTATATACTGTCCCTTGCTATCTCTTTGCATGTTTCTTTTCTTAGATGTAGATGAATGCTCCTTAAATCTAGATTATTGTGATACTAACGCTTATTGTAATAACACTGACGGAGGATATTACTGTATCTGCAATGCGGGATATGATGGGGATGGTCTAAATTATACAGGTATGCTTGCAGTCTTTTAAAAACATACTTATCATGAAAATCTAACATATATAGTAGTTTCCTTTATTCGGCGTTGAAAACACATTCCATGGGCAGACCTCAGGTACGGTCAATCTGTCACTTAGGTTTTTGTTGGGGGTCTTTTTATTTTATACATTTTCTAAAAAAGCTTTTTATTTTTTCAGAAAAAAACCCAATCTTTTCATTGCCATAAATAGCCTCTTATGATCACAAGAGCAGGGGATATTAACATAGAGTTGATAAAGTATGTTGTAGTACTTGATAGATGAGATAAGAAAATGAAAATAACAACATATTTTCTTGAACGCTAGTGTCCGAGAGAGGGAGTTGGTTGCATACTATGCTCCAACTCTAGCTAACATTTCTGTACATTGTCGCTGCTTCTGCTCATACGCTTTCCTCTGCCATTTCTTTGCATGTTTCTACTTATAGATATAGATGAATGCTCCTTAAATCTAGATTATTGTGATACTAACGCTTATTGTAATAACACTGACGGAGGATATTACTGTATCTGTAATGAAGGATACAATGGGGATGGTCTAAACTGCACAGGTATGCATGCAATCATAACACATTATTTCCATGAACTTAAGAATAAAATCATCTTCATTGTACATAAAAGTATGCCTAAATTGTTATTATAATGATATGGGTTTTTATTCAATAATAATAATGATAATAATAAAACCATGTTTACAGAGCGCATATCACAATTAAGTCCATATGTGCTATAATAAATAAAACAGAATGCAGATAATACATGACTAATACATGTAATAACAAAAGACAAAACAAAATGGAAATCAAGCGTTAACATTAAATAGGTAAGTTTTTAGCGATGATTTGCGCTGTTCAATAGTTTAAGCTAATTTTATATGATATGAGAGGTTGGTTCCAAAGTTCAACAGAAGCATCTTGAAGCATTCAAGTGCTTCATTTCAGAATGATATAGATTCTTAGAAAACGGCTGATTTCCCATAAAGCCTCTCAAAAAAAACCACATTCATTTAATCTAAATAACATAAATGTCATCAGCTTTGCTCATATAATGTTCTTAATAAGATCAATTATTAACACAGATTCATCTATATGGAGTATGTTTTAAACAATCATACCATATTTCTCAACACCATTGAAATTCAATTGACTCATTTTCACTGTGTAACACAAACTTTATGCACTGTCATCTGCTTCACTAAACTGCTATCTCTTTGCATGTTTCTTATAGATTTAGATGAATGCTCCTTAGGTACTGATACATGTGATATCAATGCTAACTGCACTAACACTGAAGGCAGCTATTATTGTACATGTAATGATGGATATACAGGAGATGGTCTCAATTGTACAGGTATATTATGAATAATTGTTACAACATTTTAGTTTACACAACCTCAAAAGTAATATAATCTTAAACTAAGGGTCCGGGTACATATGTTATTACATCAAGTTGGGGTCCATATTATGCTCTTTATAAGATCAATTATCAACACATTATGGTCTTGCTCTACATTCTGCTCGGAGTCATCTACACCTAGCACATAAAGTCCCTGACCAGGTGCTTTGAGGTTCGCTAATTCAAAATATATAATCGGTACAAAACATCTGAGATATACATTAAATGAGCAAATTTCTTTTCCGCAGTTTGATACCTCATTCAACAAAATCAATCGAATGGATACTTTTAAAGTTATGGCGATTTCAATGACCGCGCAGAAAAGTTGCACTAGGTATAGGAATCATTGATTTGTGTGTGATTGCTGTCATAACTGTGTGCTATCTGAACGAGACAGATGAATGGGTCTGGAGTGATAATCGCAATGTGCCGGACAAAGGGTGTATCTGGCTGTGAAGAATACAAATCTTAGCTGATTAGCTATGAGTTTTTTTCAGTGCGTAATCACACACAAATCAATGATTTGCTATACCTAGTGCAACTTTTCTGTCGCATGCGCGGTCATTGAAATCGCCATAACTTTAAAAGTATCCATTCGATTTTGTTGAATGAGGTATCAAACTGCGGAGAAGAAATTTGCTCATTCAATGATTTTTGGTACCGATTATCTATTTTGAATTAGCTAACCTCAAAGCACCTGGTCAGGGACCTATACTATACTTTTCAATACCATTGAAATTAAATTCACTTATTTCTATTGCGTAACACAAATGTTATGCACTTTCATCTGCATTGCTAAATGCGTTCTGCTGCTCTCTCTGTGTGCATGTTTCCTCTTATAGATTTAGATGAATGCACCTTAGGTACTGATAAATGTGATACTAACGCTAACTGTACTAACACTGAAGGCAGCTATTATTGTACATGTAATGATGGATTTACTGGAGATGGGTTCAATTGTACAGGTATATTAAAACAATTGTGAACTTTTAGTTTACACAACCTCGATAGCAGAAATATCTTAAAATAAGGGTACATCTTTCATCTAATCAAGGGTCCATATTATGTGTCATTTATATGATATTTAAAAAAACATACCATACTTGCCAACACCATTGAAATTCAATTTACCTATTTCCCATGTATAGCACAATCTTTCTGCACTTTCATTTGCTTTGCTAAATGCTTTCTGCTGCTATTTCGTTGCATGTTTCTTCTTATAGATTTAGATGAATGCACCTTAGATACGGATAAATGTGATATCAATGCTATAGGTATATTAAGAAGAATTGTTAACTTTTAGTTTACTCAACCTAGAAAGTAGTAAAATCTTATTAAATCAACTATTGGAAATAAGTAAAGTAAATGGAATTTCTGGGATGTTCAACACCATTGAAATTCAATTTCCTTGAGTAACACAAACTCTGCAAACTGCAAACTGCAAACTGTCATCTGCTTTGCTAAATGCTTTCTGCTGCTATTTCTTTGCATGTTTCTTCTTATAGATTTAGATGAATGCACCTTAGATACAGATAAATGTGATATGAATGCTAACTGTACTAACACTGAAGGCAGCTATTATTGTACATGCAATGATGGATTTACTGGCGATGGGTTCAATTGTACAGGTATAAGAATAATTGTTAAATGATTTTAGTTTACACAACCTAGAAAGTAATCAAATGTTAAAATAAGAGGTACATTGTTTGTTAAATCAAGTAGGGGTCCATATTATGCTCTTAATGAGATCACTTATCAACATAATTGTTACTCTGAATCATCTATATGAAGTATATTTTAAACAAGCATACCATACTTTTCAACCCCATTGAAATTCAATTGACTTATTTTCACTTTCTACATCTGCTTTGCTAAATGTTTTCTACTGCTATCTCTTTCTATGCTTTCCCTAGCTATAAAATGAAAGCATCTTACAAATTGATGAATATGATACTAATACTAACTGTACTAAACCACCATACCATACCTTTCAACACCATTGAAATTCAATTGACTTATTTTCATTGTATAAAACAAACTTTGTGCACTGTCATCCGCTTTACTAAATGCTTTCTCCTGCTATCTCTTTGCATGTTTCTTCTTATAGATTTAAATGAATGCACCTTAGGTACTGATACATGTGATATCAATGCTAACTGTACTAACACTGAAGGCAGCTATTATTGTACATGTAATGATGGATATGATGGAGATGGGTTCAATTGTGCAGGTATATTAAGAATAATTGTCACATAATATTTTAGTTAACTTGCATAATTTTCAATTAGTAATAATCTAAACAAACACTGATCTCTTTGTAAGCAAATTAAAGTAGGTTCATCTATGCTAATGCTAAATAACAAATGTCATCTGCTTTGCTAAATGCTACTGCTATCTCTTTGCACATTTCTTCTTCTAGATATAAATGAATGCACCTTAGAAACTGATACATGTGATAATAATGCTAACTGTACTAACACTGAAGGCAGCTATTATTGTACATGCAATGATGGATTTACTGGAGATGGGTTCAATTGTACAGGTATATTAAGAATAATTGCTGCATAATTTCCGTTCATCGTAACTTGTTATCTTATTAATTAGTAATACTCTAAACAAACGCTTCTATTCATAGATATAAATGAATGCACCTCACAAATTGATGAATGTGATATCAATGCTAACTGTACTAACACTGAAAGCAGCTATTACTGTACAGTGTACATGTAATGATGGATTTACTGGAGATGGGTTAATTTGTACAGGTATAAGCAATATAATTTTCCAAGTAATTTTAGTTTCAATTAACTTATGAACTTATTGACCTAACCCAAGGCATTTTTCTAGGAATAGAACTACCAGGGGGAGAAAAACCGGTCACAGACATGCGAATCCTGCCCTACCTATCGTGCCACAGAGTTGGCTTCAACAAATCTTAAGATTTTTCTCAGCATATGAAAGCATGCGTGGTCTTGTCATGAGATTGAGCAGTGTAGTGTTTTGTAGTGATTGTGAAGATTAGAGTTAATTATCTTAAACACTGATCTCTTGTAGTAAATTAAGTATTTTTCTCTATTGGAGTTTTTAAATAACAACATCAAATGTCATCAGCTTTACTCATCGCTTTCTGCTGCTGCTCTCTTTCTGCATGTAGATTTAGATGAATGCACCTTAGTACTGATGAATGTGATATCAATGCTAACTGTACTAACACTGAAGGCAGCTATTATTGTACATGTAATGATGGATATACAGGAGATGGGTTCAATTGTACAGGTATTATTATTAAGCAATTATAATGAATATCATAGTATTTTTATGAATTCTGAACATTTGTGATGTTTGATTAGTATTAATGTCCCATTATACACTGAGCCAAAAAAGAAACTTATAAAAATAAAAAAAATTATAACATTTTAACAGATCACCAAATAAAATTCCGTGCATGAAAATGTACCACATTTAGATACAATATTACTAATATTACTATTAATTTTGTATCCAAATTTGGTACATTTTCATGCACAGAATTTTATTTGGTGATCTGTTAAAATTTTATAAGTTTCTTTTTTTTTATAAGTTTCTTTTTTGGCTCAGTGTATTAAGGCAACAACAAATCCTGTTTTATGGGCAAATAGACCTCTGAAGTAGGGTTGGTCGGTCTGCTGCTTTTTTCCCTGAAAAATGTCCCAAATGTGGGGCCTTAAAATGTTTTAAACATTTCCAAAATTTTCACAAATTTCAACCCCAAAAAGTCACAAAAATTTGACTTAAATCTAAATAATTTTCATAAAAGGTTTTTTTATATCAAGAAAACGCTTTAACGTTTACATTTGATTGAACTCTGTATGCTTATCTTTTAATATAGATTGGAACTTAGCATTCTCTATGTGAAAATAATGTTTCCAAAAATGTAACCGATCAACCGGAATGAGTCAGATGTCAGGAATATTGATTTTGAGTAACAGGCAAAAAGAAGTCACAAATTCTTATGTTTTACATTGTTTTTCTCAGTTGGTAAATGTTTTGTAACTTAAAAACTAGAAATTCAATTTTAGTGGAGTTTTGACCACCTTTTATATGATAACAACTATCAAATTTAAAAACTCATTTCGCTTGATCACGTCACAAATCAAATAAGTGTTACATCATATACACAGAGGGTGATGTAGCTGATGATATCTTCATGATATTTTCATGAGATAGTTTTACACTTCTCTTCAATGTTCTGCACAGTCATTGTATTCTTCAAATTTTTGTTTTCTGCATGTTCTTGTTTTCTGCATGACTATTTCTACATACTTCCTGCATGTTTCCTCTTATAGATTTAAATGAATGCACCTTAGGTACTGATAAATGTGATATCAATGCTAACTGTACTAACACTGAAGGCAGCTATTATTGTGGGTGCACTACACTAAATGGGGGTAAATCGAGCAGGCTCACCTACCTAATTTCTTCGCTTTTTGGTGAGAAAATGTGATCATCTTTAAGAAAAAATCATTCTACAAGGTCCAAGTGCGCAATTTAGAGGTCTAAAACAGAGTTTTATATCAGTGTTTTTGTACATATCCCTATGGAGCCCTATTTAGTGGTGTGATCCCTTAAGCAATTTGGCTAGATTTGACCCTTGACCCTGTATATCAATCTAATTAGGTCAGATTTCAGCTGTTCTGAAAGTGCCCAGCTGACAAATATTGTAAACAATGATTTTTCAACCAGATTGGGTGTGTTTCGGTGCAATTGTTGCCTTAATTTGACCCATCTTGACATGTTTTGTAAGTAAGCCTATTGGAAACACTGTGATGCTATGCTATAGAGAAAAAAGGTGATTTTTACACACACCGCAAATCTCAGACCACCTGATTGTAAGCGGACTGGATCAAATTCGGCAGTCCTGCATAGTTGTACGGTGCATAGCTCAAAGTGGAAGTCTTGGGTAAAATAATGGCATGTATGCACCTGATAAGGGGAAATTGGGGGTGGGAAATTGGGGGGGGGGGGGGGGGGGGTACTGAGAAACAAGTAACTTATAATGAAGCTTTGAGTAAAATTTAGCCTACTTCGAAAACAATCTATGAAGTCAGCTTATAAATAAGTTTAATTTGATTCCCTGCATGGGCAATATCATGTTACGTGCCCCGTAATGGTTAAACGCCAACGGAATAAGCTGTGAAATGTGATGGCGTTGATTCCGTATGACGTCACAAACGGGTAAGTCAAACATGATATTGCCCATTCATGGATGATGGATGGAGAAGGCCACAGTGCATGCCTGGTGCATGTACTCAGTAAAAACAACAACTAGACATTCAATTCAACAAGAATTTCTTTCAAAAGGATGACTGCTGTCCTGACAAGTATTTATTTTAAAAAGGATGGTAGCTATCCTCACAAAATGGAATATTGCTATGTTAATTTGGCTATCTTCAGTAGATAGCAGGTATCCATGCATGACAATTTCCACTCATAAATAATTATAACAACATGGAATGTCATTAAAATGGTCATAAGATGTTCCAAATGATTCAAGGTAACTATTCCAATACATTTCAAGTACATTCAGCACAATATCAATTTCCTTAAGGGTGCACTACACTAAATGGGGGTATCCCCTACCCTTAATCGGTGTTTAAAGCTAGAATCGGAAAGTGTGCATCACAAAATCCTCAATTTAAAAAGACTTGACAGTAATACAATTCCGTAAATGCCTATGATTTTTGATTAATTATGATTAATGGGACATCACCTACATGCACCCTGACTATAAACTGTGAATATCATCTAGATAAATTTTGAGAGATCTTTCAAATTTGTGCTTTTTACTGGAAACATTGCCGATTACGGCGATATTTTCAAGCCCGTCAGAGAGGTAGTCAACTCCATGGGCGTATTTTGGAAAATCGAGCAGGCTCACCTACCTAATTTCTTCGCTTTTTGGTGAGAAAATGTGATCATCTTTAAGAAAAAAATCATTCTACAAGGTCCCAGTGCGCAATTTAGAGGTCTAAAACAGAGTTTTATATCAGTGTTTTTGTACATATCCCTATGGAGCCCTATTTAGTGGTGTGATCCCTTGTACATGTAATACTGGATATGATGGAAATGGGTTCAATTGTACAGGTATGCTTGCAATACATATATAAAAAACTACATGTATTTGTGCTCACTCTGCAGGAATCCATGTTGAAAGTTAATGTTTCTTGTATCTAACCTTTTTATGCGTACATTAGATGAGTTTGATACACTTTATTAATCAATATAATTGCTATTGTTATTATTAATATAATATGCCTTTATCAACAACTTAAATAATTTTCTATCATCTTTATGCATTTCCTATCATCTAACTTGCATGATACTCCTAATCCTGTTAAAATGCGTTCTTTTGTGTTATTCTTTTCTTGCATGATACTCCTATCTAACCCTTGTAGATATAGATGAATGTAAACCGTCTTCTCCATGTGATGTTAATGCCATCTGTGATAACAACAATGGCAGTTTTACATGTACTTGTAATGATGGCTACATGGGAAATGGTTTTACATGTGAAGGTATAAAAAGGAACTCATCAATATTGTGTTGTTGTTTTTCATGTAACCAGTTCGTCGAATGCCTTTGTGCTGCGCTATAATGGCTAATATTTTGTACCGTAATGGACATTATTAATAGTGAATCCATATGCCAAACCACTGCATTACACAATAACTATTTAAATTACAGACACGGTTTACATATTTGCCATCGAGATACTTGAGTATTACTATTAGATGAATACTAAGCGAATGCCATCATTGCCAAAATCCTGGGGAATTAACTAACACGCTTTTGATAGAGTTTGCTGATTTCTCATTTCACCTACTGAGTAATCCCTTTTCTTCACCCTTTCCTTAACCTAACCCTAACTCTAGTCCCTTGCCATAAATCCTAACCCTAATTCTTACATTAACCCTATTCAAGCATTTGAAAATCAACAAACTCAATTACAATTGGCACCACATAATACTCAAACTAACTTTGGTAGAGCTAGTCACAAACACACTATATGTAAAGTTGTGTAACATCAACGATATCGCTAACCGTGGATATTTCTATACTAGGTGCGTAAGTGTGTTTACTTACGGGCCTGGATATAGTGATGCAGACACTGATCTGTACTTTTGTAATGATAGCACTTTTCCTTCATCTGATTTCAAAACTTAACTATTACTTAATAATTTTTCATCGCTTGAAACTTGTTTTTATATTTGTTCTTTTCTTGCACCTATATCTAACCCCTGTAGACATAGATGAATGTGATAGAAATACTGACGAATGTGATGGTAATGCTTTCTGTACTAACAATAATGGCAGTTATATATGTACATGCAACGATGGGTACGATGGAAATGGGTTCAATTGGACAGGTATAATTATAAACTTATAAATGTAATTTTTTTTTATCTGTGATATCAGTCATATCAAACATGACATGGGACAATATAATGAAAATGATAGAACAACATGATGAATCTTAAAATCATATCTTGTGATGTCTGATGTTCTTCAACAAGGCATTATTTTATATGCTCTTATAACTGATATCAATACTCAGAATCATGCTACCAACATGTCCATTTTTGAGTGACAGGTCTCATAATATGTTGTTAAGCGCATTGAGGCCCCTTTGGGCTAAGGGCGCTATATAAGCGCTTGGTATTATTATTATTATTATTATTATTATTATTATTATTGTAACCGATTTTTACACCTTTGATACTATTTAGTATTTAGTCCTTATGGCTTATGATTACATTAGCCCCCCAAAAAGGCCTCGTCTTATTGATACTTTTAATAATTAAGCCAATAATGAAATTTGCCCCAAAAGCTTTGTCTCATTGGCACTTGGTCTAAAAGCTTATGACACATTCATATTGTAGGACAAGTGGATTATAAATAGGAAAATATAGTAATAATTATGTTTTCTTTTATCAACAGACATAGAGGAATGTCTTACAGACCCTTGTATGAATGGAGGCACCTGTATGGAGACGCCTGGTAACTATACCTGTACCTGTGTGGATGGATGGATGGGGAGAAATTGTGGAACAGGTATGTCTTTGACCTCTCTAGGTAATAGATGTGCATATAACTTGAACATTATAGTAGCAACCTAAGAACAGTACATTATTCAATTATTAAAGGTAGATGTTCTGATTGCTGGCCCAATTGTCAACTTTTACATGAAAGGTCATCCTTAAAATTGTTGCATTCCAAAGTTTGAGTTGCATAACTCCCAATGGTTCTAATTTTAGAAGCATAAGGTCACAAGATATTTGGCCATATAGTAGTACACAAACTAGCAGGTTGTTAACAACCTTTGGCAGTAATTCACCACATTTTAGCCATAATTTCTAAATAGAACATTTATAGCCCCTGAGATTTTACAGACATAATGAGAAAAATATGGGGATTCTTCTGATATCATAATATCTTGATGTGAAAAAATAATATCATAGCCAAAAAAAGTGATCAGAACATACACCTTTCAGTTATTAATCAATATGCCTTAATTTGAGATATGAGCATATATTAATAGGCTAACAATACACCCCCCCTGCGGAGTCGAGCATTTTTCACACATTCACAGCAGCACATGTGCATTATTGTTTCTAATTCCTCTAGAAACAGCATTATATTTATGATGGATTTTGTGATAATAGTTTTTTGTGTGAGTTTTTTGCCGCTGTTGCTGTTGTTGTTGTTGTTGTTGTTGTTGTTGTTGTTGTTGTTGTTGTTGTTGTTGTTGTTGTTGTTGTTGTTGTTGTTGTTGTTGTTGTTGTTGTTGTTGTTGTTGTTGTTGTTGTTGTTGTTGTTGTTGTTGTTGTTGTTGCTGTTGCTGTTGCTGTTGTTGTTGTTGTTGTTGGTGTTGTTGTTGTTGTTGTTGTTGTTGTTGTTGTTGTTGTTGTTGTTGTTGTTGTTGTTGTTGTTGTTGTTGTTGTTGTTGTTGTTGTTGTTGTTGTTGTTGTTGTTGTTGTTGTTGTTTCTAAGTATTTTATAAATGTTTTTATCTAACTCATTTAGATGTGGATGAGTGTCTGGACAACTCAACCTGTTTGAATGGAGCAACATGTAGAAACATGGACGGTGGTTTCGAATGTGAATGTGCTCCGGGATACGATGGCACTAACTGTGGAATTGGTAAGCATTCTCTTATCATTATTAGACTATTCAAAACATAATTTTATCATTGGAATTTGCTGAGGTAATTTTTAGCAATATATGGACTGCCCGTGAATTACCCCAGCAAATTCTGGTAATCATAAACTTCATATAAACCCCTCAAAAAGTCCAGATTTCTTTTACAACTGCCTATATATTTTGTATATTTCGTGATATGTTCATGTTGTGTTGCCAATGGAAAGCTGATGCCCATGTGTTAATAGAATATCTATATTTACTGTAGTTGTCATTGGTACACTTCATTGACCAATCAGCAGAGTTGCACAAAATAGTGGAGATTTTGACTCATTGATATTGAAACCTCCCGACATTCACAAGTAATTGCTACATATATGATATTGTTGGAACGATGAACACATCACCACACATCAGCATTCAATTGATGTCGAGCCAAATATGAACATATCACAAAGTACCCTACATTTAGGCGATCAAAAACAATTCCTAAACCTTTTGAGGCATTAACATGAAAGCTGCCTGCTTTGCACTTTTTTTTTTTTTAAGGAATCAGATTAAGTAGAAAATTCTCGAATGATTATAAAAACTCTTTAATCACTTATCAATAATTATGATAAGAATTTAAAATAGTGTTGTATTAATTACTTACAATTAATTCTTAAATGAGCCCTTCCTTTTGTGTACCTCTTAATATAGAAGACAATCACATCGAAGAAAAAAATGGACATGACTATCTGAAGTCATTTTAAAGTTAAAGAAGACATGATTTTATATGTCACACTTCAGTAGTCCATCTTGGAGTATAGGTCTTTGGGTATCTCATAATAAAAGTGTTATCTGAACCGGAATAATCCGCATTCAGCTTTAAGCTATATTTGATACCAGCATACTAATGGGACCAAAATATGGGTCGCTGGTGATTGCAATTGTAGTTCATGTCCTGAAAATCTAGAAGAAAGTTAACTTACATCGTAATAAAGATGGCCGTCATGATGTCAACCCAATGACTGACCCCTATTGGTTGATTAAAAAGCATGGCATATGAGTATTCGGTTTTGATTCATTTTTTTACAATAATGGCGGAATGTTATTGTTTTAATGCACCATTAGAACAACAAGTAAAGTTATAGATTGTGTTTAGTCCCAACAACGAGTATCATTTCTATGCATCCAGTATAGGAAGATATTGTTGTTTCAATTTCAGATGAATTCCATGTTGTTTGATTCACCCCGATTGTCATGTTTTCTCTGTAGATATCAATGAATGTGCAAATAGCCCGTGTCAGAATGGAGGTGTATGCCAGGACTTGGTGAATGAATATCAATGTGATTGCACAGACACAGGTTATGAGGGAATCAATTGTGAAATAGGTGAGTAAATGGATACAATCTCTATTTCTTTTAATGTTTTAGTTGGAGATTCGATTTATGCTTTTTCACCTTATGTAATCAAGATATGATGTATATGATATGATCTATACTTAAAGTAAGAGATTGAAAACCATGCCAAGTGTGGCCGCATCCTGGCATCATCTGCATTGATGGTGTGTTTTAGGACATACACAGTCATTGATGTTGTTTGGATTATCAAGCCCAGGTTAAACTACTTCTTGATGTCACCTCTATCGAGTCTACTGCAACAGGGCCTGACTTTGGTGGGTTAAAGCGTTTTTGTCCCGGGAATCATCTCTCTTCAGCTGCAGTTTCTGTCATGGCATTGCCAGCATTTCTTCACCTCTCCATATATATGAGTGAATCTCATTAATTGCATGGAGTCTAGGAACATTTGGTGTAGTTTGACAAGTCTGACCAACGTGTCAAGCTAATTGCCCCAATATTACCTTAAATACCCCCAATTCTCCCAAATGTTTAGTAATCGATAATTGAAAAGGTTTACTGTTTTCTATTTAAGCAATTATCAATGCATGAATTATAGGCTGCTGACTATAATTATAAAATCAAAGGTTATTCCCTATAAGAAATCTTTTTTTTTTGTATCTTTAGACTCAACATCCTTGATTGTTTCTATGATTACAGATATTGATGAATGTGATACCGGAACTGATAATTGTCATCCCAACGCTGCCTGCACTAACAATGATGGTGGATTCAGTTGCTCATGTGATGCTGGCTTTGAAGGAGATGGTGTGACTTGTACAGGTAAGTTGATGAGTTAATCTCTTGCTTGATGATAAACATGATAATTTCATAGCAACTTTTATGAATAACAAATCACATCTATTTTCTTCGCTATTTTTCATGGAAACAAATTTTGTGAGTCCACATTCCATGTTCTGCATAGAGATTACTGAATGTTTAACCCACCATCCATACTAAACACTGTGCGATCATTACATGCCAACTATCATTTGTTCGCCCACTGATGGAGCCAAGCGTGGGCTATGCTCCAGTGAATCACCACAACAGGAAAGGTGTAAACCAATTACATGTAAACATGCATTGTTGGCACACAGCAATGTTTGCTTTGAAGTATTTAAATTGTATTAAGCCACTGCATGATTTGTGGTCAAACTTATTACCTTTGTGAGAGTGAGATCAATTTAACAGTTCCTAATGCACATTTTTCTGTTGACTGGAAATTCACGTGTAGAGTTACTCACATCATAGATTGTTGTATATAATATGATAAATCAAAAGAGAAAACTTTGTGAGTGAATATTGTTCCATGTGTATATTTCTCTAAAATTCAGGATGTACGACTGGCAAGTATGGTATACAGTGTAGCGAAACCTGCACGTGTGTATTAGGAGCAGTATGTGATGCGGTAGATGGAGCATGTAATTGTACTAAAGTGTTTGTTGAACAGGACTGTGATAAAGGTAGGTGTTGTGTTTTTAAAATGAGTATTTTTCTTTAAATCACCCTGTGGTAAAACTCAAGAAGAACTTTTAAAAGAGGAAATATAGATTAGTGTTGCTGTGTATAATGTTATGTCAATATTATTACAAATACTACATGAAGGTTGGGGTTGATATGCCCATAGCCAGTACCTCAGGAAAATAGTGTGTCCTATATGGTCAAATCAATAGACACTGTGTGTGGTATTTGTTTGATTGCATTTTGCACCTCAGTACCTCAGGAAAATAGTGTGCCCTAATTGTTTAATAGACACTGTGTAGTATTTGTTTTAGTGCACCTCACTGTGACTCTGGGGATGAAGTTGTAGAGTAATAGTACCTTAAATGGAATTAACCAATGAACCATTATGCTATGTTAATGAAGGTATGCATTAGTGGCACTAGCATCACAATAGTTTTGTAGGCAATATAAGATCTGGGTGGAAGTAATGAAGTAATGAAGTAAATGAAAATGAAATACCTCAAAATGTGTTTAACTCTCTATGTTCATGAATTTGAGCCTTGGTTAGATATATCGGTAATCAGAAATACAATGTTTTATGAATTTGACATATTCTGACCTTGTCCCACATTTGTGCTCTGAAATCAATTTAGTTACTGCTGCAATGCTCCTCATTTACTCATGATGGGTCACATTTTGTGCTCAAAAGTCAACAGAATTTTGAATTTGAATGAGACCTTCCCACATTCTCAAGCAGGATAAGCAATGATACAAGTGTTTGCTAGATAGAGGACCACATCAGCATCATGAAATATTTGACAAAATTGGCATTTGTCTTAATTTGTCTTGATTTGACAAATATATTGTAATGTTGCACTATAGTTTGATCAGTTCTGAATCGGTGAAGCCTTATTTCAGCAGCAAAGGAATACAGAAGGATGAAGGCAACAAGCGCACTGTGCCAATTTGGAACTGATTAAACTATTAGTAAAAATATTTAAACATGTACGCCATCGGATGACTTCATTGGTTGAGCTTTCATCAAAAGTGGCTCTGACTCCATAGCTACCTCTGATGTAAGCCCAACCATTAAAGTCATCCAACCCGTGTACTCGTTCAAACCTTTCAACATGTTATGGAATCCCAATGAGAAAGCGTTTCTACTTATTTGCACTAGTACGTTTATGAATATACATTCTATTATTTACAGCTAACTTGGATGTAGAGATTAAAGTCAGCAAACCTCCAGATCAGATTTTGGATGGCACCGATGTGACATTGACTTGTATGGTTAACTTGCCATATACTGAAATTATTGGTAATGTTATCACCTGGACTCTGCCTGATGGAACCACAAGGACTGTTGAGGTAGAGATGCCAGATGAGGGGCATTATAAGTTATATCTCACTAGTGTACAGCCAGAGACAGATAGCGGGGATTACACTTGTACAGCTAGCACTATCTTACAAACAGGAGAAACTTTAGAAGTTATGGCTATTCAAACAATTGATGTCAAAGGTAAGACTAAGCTTAGGTGAGAAAAAACCACTGTTCTACGGGTAACGGACCTCTCCCCCAAAGATTTGAATTTTCAGCAATTTTCAAAAAATAAATTATTATTATTATTAATTTTATTAAAAAATTAAAAAAAACGAAACAAAATCAACAATTTCAAAACAAATCTTGTAAATTTGGAGGGAAAAAAGGTCGGTAGGGCCTGTAGAACAGGGTGGTGTTTGTTTTGTGTTGCCTTATGCTTATCAATCAGGTGTTGTTTTGGATGTCAAATGTTATGAGCAGTGTTGTAGTAGAGTCCTCATCATCCGAGTCCTCAGTGTCCGAGTTCTTATGTATCAAATTCAAGCCGCAGTTCACCAATACTATATTAACGTTTTCTTAATCAGAATTTCAGTTCAATACTGTTTACTTGTAATTAAAGTATTCACAGTCAGTTCAGTAACTTATTAGGCTTGTGTTGGCTTTGTGGTTGTTCTTTTATTTACAAACTGCTTATCTGCAATTATTTGCATGCACAATTACTTAAATTTATCATGTGAATGATGTGATGTAATCACTGTTTCATTGATCAAGCTAAAGAAGTAAATTATTGCTATTGCTAATGCTAATTATCCTGATAAAAGCCAGGATATAATTTTTCTTTGTATTTCACTGCTTTTAAAGCAATACTAAAATGACAATATCTTTGGAACTGGGAGTACTTACATTGAAATTAACATTTCAGTAAATTAAGGCTATGGAAATGAAACATGGAAGAAAATTGAATATTTTATTGCTTGACAACACCCAAGTTTTCTTTGACCTCATCACATGAATAATTCAATTATCAAAGCAGTTTTTCCATAATCAGCAAGTTATATTTGCTAACGGCGGACTGGGGAATTCGGTCCCACAGCAAAACAAAATTAATGAAGAAACACCTGAAGAAAAAAAAAATTGCCGGACTTGATAATGACTTAAAGTCGAGTCCTTTAGTCCTTGGGGTCCGAGTCCTTGAGTACTGTGACTCGAGTCCGAGTCCTGAGTCCTACAACTGGTTATGAGACAATATTGTATTGTCGCTGTTCTGTCAAAACCTCGTATGTTTTTTCCAGCCTCTAAGCAGTAAAACTGCCGAACGGTTATGCATAGGAAGTGTTGCTCTAAACATTGCAAGAGCACTTTACAAGGTTTTGATAGATCTGTTTGTGGCCCTTGAACATGTTTAGATAAGACTGTCCAAAGGTTATACATAGGAAATATTACTTTATACATGCTGAAGGGCCGGATGGAGCTATGCATTGTGTGTAACACAGAGTTCCTGTTTGTATATGTAAGGAATATGTTTATTCAAAGTAGCAATAGCCATTGGACTTGATAACCATAAACACAGGCATGATGGTAGATAACAATAACCACTTAACTAAATGGAATAAGAATAAAATAGTTAGTAGGGTTTTTATACTATTTTACAATGTTTAGGCCATCCAATATTTGTGTCGTTGTGAATGGCCACCTATTTTAAATCAATTTTCTAAGAAAACTTAAGGTCATATCTTTTTATATCTTTTTACCTCGGCACCCCCAAAAAGTTGTTTTGTTACATTTTAATTATTTGTTGGTCTTTAGGCTATTGTATTTATGTAACCTTATATGAGGTTGACCTGTGTTTTGGCTTATTTTATAGGTAATCAAATACCCTTTGATAATCTGAAGTGAGAAAATATTAATCAATTTTGATTTAATTAATACAGCTTGTTAAAGCATAATTAGTCAGTGTGGTTATGAGAAAGTGGAGGAGGAGGAGTAGATAACGGTCTCATATATGGGTGAAAATGGATCGTTGTCCTGTAATAGAGCTGTCTCATTATTATGTCTTATGTCAGTTTAGTTCTAAATGATGCATAAATGTTTAACATCATTTACTTTATAAATTAAACTAATTCACTAATTTTTAAATCTGATTAACAAGGTAGGATGAACCATGTGCATATATATATATAGTCACAAATCTGTTTTTGTCTAGGTTTCAACATTTTACTTGGAAAAGAGTTATCAAGGCTCTGATTTTGATGTAAAAGCAATTAATCCTAATTTCTATTTGCATAATTTGTTTATTTTTTCCAGTATATAATTTGTTTTATTTTGACCAACCTGTATATAATTTCATATTTCATGAAAATAGATCCATGTAACACAAATGTAGCCCCGGTTAAAAAAAAACCATGACCTTTGTGAATTTTCAAACATTGTAAACAATTTGTGAATTTTTTTATTTTATTTTAAAAATGTTAAATACATTTTCAAAACTTCACAAATAGTCTAAAATTGTTCAAAAAAGTTGTTGAAAACATTTTTAAAAAAACACTCAAATTTTAAAATTTGGGAATGTGTAATCCACAGAACAAGTTGTGTGTTTTTCCATGTTTTTATCACCTTATTTCATTTGTGACTTTCTAGCTCCTGGTAGGATCATAACAGCTCCAGGGGAAGCAATGGCCGAACTTCAACAAGAAGTTGAATTTAATTGCACCGTGTATGGCAACACAGCACCAGTCATTACATGGTATGGGCTGAATGGTGAATTACTGGAAGGCATGGCTGATAAATATGTAATTGAGGAGACATTAAACAGCACTCTTTACAAGACGAGCCTTCTACGGATTCTAAAAATTGTACGAGCTGACAACGGCACATATATATGTAATGCAACCAACACCCTTACTCAAAGTACTGATAGCGAATTTGATACTGGAGAATACAATCTTATTGTCATAGGTATGTTGTTCCAATACTCTCCAACACATTGTTTAGTTCGTTATTGTGACTATATTCACTGTCATATGCCATGGACAAATTTCAAGCTATTTCATGCCTGCATTATTTGCTGATGTTCGTTCTTGTGGCTATGTCAAAATGCATGATATTTGCAACAGCAACTATGCATGCATGTGCGTGGTGAATTCCAGTGTGACCAATCAGGACGCTCGGTTATTTAATGAAAGCTTACATTGGAATTTTGTCCGTATCATTACGATGCTGACTTATAGTCACCGACTACCCTTTAAAACAAAACTCGGTTCAGCCATTCTGTCAATATACCCTCTAGTTCAATTAAACACTCAGTTAATTAACCTTTTTAATAAGGTATATCTTCCCGGTACAATCATGGCAGGAGATATTTGTGGAGTATGACCCCTTGGTGCAGTTGACTCCCCTGCAGATTTAAATTGTATTCATACACTCTTAGCAGTTACGAACCAATCAGAAAGCAGAACACTAAAATAAGCGGAGTGCATTGAAAGTTTGTAATTGCACTCGGTGTGCATGCTGTACATGCTCGCACCACATGCTTTGTTTTGATTTGTTGTTCACACAGCATGGGTTTACCGATTGTTTACTGCTGGTGATATAAAACATGAAATTTATGAAAGAGATTAAAAGTATGCGCAGAAATATAAATATTGATTTGTGTATGAATAACAGGGATACCACTGGGTCAAAAATGTGAGAGGTCCCATGACATTTTTCCGGACCCCGTAGCACTTCAAAAAACAAATTAAGGGGTCCCCCAAGAAATTGAGGGGTCCTGAAGTTTGGGTATTTAATTTTTTTACTTTTTTACGGGCAGTTTTAATGAATTGATATTGTGAGCAAAGGATGGATATGTAATTTACAGAATTTCTTAAGGTTTCCATTTCCATATCGTCATATTTAAGGGGTCCCTTCAATTTTGATCGGGACCCGCAAGTCTTTCCAATTTGAAACCTGACGCGTCATCAACAAAACACACTGATTGACCTATATATAATCACCCATAATGTTTTCAAAAAATCAACATTTAAAAAAGATGTTCAAACTTTTTAAATAAGTTTGAAAATAAAGAAATAATAAAACAATTGTGTTGGCCAAGCCTGTGGAAAAAGGGTATATTTTTATTTTGCCTAAAACCCTTCTTATAATTTCAATCAATTGAGAGGCACAATAAAACGTGATCATGTATGGTAAACAACATTATTACAACTGTTTATAGCAACATTTATCAAAAGAAATGCTGAACTTGAAAAAAAAGGAAAACAATGTTTGCATTTATTAGGCATCTTTACTACTACCATCAGTTTATTTAAGGTTTTGTATGGGAACGCTGGTATGGGACTAGTTTGGGTGATGTGAACAAAACTGACAATTACATTTTGCCCCTTATACCTGCATGTAAATTGTGAATTAATTTTAGATTTAATTATTTTCCTTATTTATTTTAGAACAACCAGAGATAGCCCTTGAAGCTGTCACCGCTGTAGATTCAGAAAGTATAAAGGTTGAGTGGACAGTGACATATGGCGGTAATCTTGAGGTAGATAATTGCATCATCGGGTACAAACAAAAACCTTCAGGTGACACACTAACAACCAATACTAATGATGACAGCACCATGTATACTATCACGGGTCTGAGTCCATACACTGATTACCTTGTTGATGTCACGTGTGAGAATATCGTCGGAGCTAGTGACAATGTTGTGTTCGGTAGAGAAGTTAGGACAAATCAGTCAGGTAAGTTAAAATAATTTATGTAAACATTTATATGTTCTTTCTTTGATGATAATTAATCTTTCTCTCGCAGTGATGTACAAATGAAAAACTAATTTCTTTGCCTGGGATTTGGACCCGGAACCTCCTGATCTCTAGACAGATACCGGGGGAAGGGGGTAGTCAGATATTGTTTTGGTAGGATGTGCCGCCAGCAAAATGAAAATTGACCCATAAAATTGACCCAAACATTTACCAATTTTCGGGGGAAATAGACCCATATGTTTACCAGAAACCCATAATTTTCCTATATATTTGACAGATTTTGCTCACATTTTGTCGACAAACAGCAAAATTAAGGATTTTAGACCCATAAATCAACCAAAAATGGGTGGATGCTCTACCAACTGAGCTAACAAGGACAATAATTTGGTATCGAAGCAATGCATCTAAAGGCTTAAGCTCTGTTCACACTGAACGTTATTTACCGTGCGTTGTGTCGCTTTATTGCAATAGAGTTAAAAGTATTCAACTGCTATTGCGGCAGGCTGCGATGCATTACGTTAACGCTGACTTCTCCTATTTTGCCGCACGGCACTGGTTGCATGCAGTGACCTGCGTTGACCCTACAATCAATTCATTATGTTCCCATCCCTTAACACTTTTGAACCGATGATTTTGACATTTCGCCGGTAATAAGTCATCTAAGATTTGTCAACCGCTGACTATGTGGTCCATTTTCAGGGATATGAAGGTTATTTATGCCCTTGGGGCATACTTATGTCCTTTGCAGTCTTTTAATTGGACCACATAGTGGAAAATAGACACATCCTTAGATGATTTATTACCTGCGAAATGTAAAACCACCGGTCCAAAAGTGTTAAGGGTGTGGGAACATAATGTGCTGTAAAATGCGCCGGAAGTAAGGCTGCCCCACCGCATCACATGGCAAATATCAACTTAAGGGAACAATTTCCCACATTTCTTCAGCTTTCTTCAGCTTCTCTCGCGACAAGCATGGTGAAGAAATGTATGTTACTTCTTTGTGATTATCTGTGATTTATTCTTTTTTTCCTAAATGTGCCTTTTAAAATTAAAATTCCTAACCGATTATATGTTAATCATTAAATGGCTGGGATTAAGTAACATTTAGTTGTACTGCTATGCCAGATTTAAGTCAACACTTTCAATATAGCAATACAAGGAGAGATTAGTTGGAGTAAAGACAAATTTAACTACTACAGTTTGATCAGCTTCAAATTGTCAAAGCCTCCTTACCATGCTTACAGCAGCGAATGAATACAGAAGGACGAGAGCGCATAAAAGCATCAAGTGGCAACAAGCGCACTGTGCATCATCCGTGCAGCCAAAACTGTGTGCATCTGGCCATAATCGCACGACTAAGTCGACTATGCTTGGATTACTTTGGAACGCAAATAGATAAAAAACCAAATATTTCTTGCCAATTTGGAACTGATTAAACTATAGAAGATGACTTTACCCTAGACTAACGCTGACTCTATTACATGAAAGTGACACCATGAAAAGGTTTGCTCTAGAATCCTTGAATAAATGTGTGGCCTAGGTTCAACGTGCAAATCCTCAGTTATTACTTAAAGAATAGAAGAATAGATAGCGATATTTTGTTCTGAATAATGATATTATTATGATTTTTCAGCTCCTGGAATGCCTAAGAATGTATGGGTTGATGATAAAGAGCCAACTTCAGCACTTGTTAGGTGGGATGATCCAGATGTTCTCAATGGACCAATAGCTTACTTTATTGTTTTGTTGGATCCCGGAAATCCCATTGAAAGTAAGTAGCATGCTTTTATTTGTAATTAAAATTTGCCATTTTGGGACATTAAAAATAATGCAATTTTGCAAAAAAATGTTGGGAAATATGGATGGTTTTTAATTTGTACAGGATAAAGATTGTCCTTAAATTAAAAAGAAATGGATTGGTTGGGCCTGCAAAACAGTTTGGGGTGTTTTTGAAAGACCATATCCATACTGATGAGTTTTTATATGCAAACAAATTTGGAGCACTATTTTGTCCTAAAAAGTCAATAGAGCATCTCTGTACAACACAGCAAAAAATGTTGTTTAAAAGTTTAAACAACAGGTCATACTTAAACAACTTTTGTGTGTATATAAAAAGTAGTTTAATTAAGCAGGGTACTTGAATAGTGCCAATTGTTTAAAAGCTTTAAACGGCTTTTTACTGTGTAGTTGTCAACGTAACACTTCATTGAACAGATGACAGAGTTGGGTTTTTAGTACAAAATAGTGGGGAATTTGGCATATTGAAATTAAGACCGTATTTCCAAGGAAGTGTCACTGAACTAAGCAATTGCTACAAATGTGGTAAAAAGATGAACATGTATCTAACAGAATATGAACATATCATAATCATGAAACATCTGGAAAATGAGTGATTGAACAAAATGTTCAAACCTTTTAAGAAGAGTGTATTAATACTGATGTTCTCTTACGAGACTTTTTAAACATAAATTGTTTACAGCTGAAGGAAAACAGTCAAGTTTATTAGTTGAAGGACTGACTCAAGGGACAGAGTATACAGTGACTGTCCGTGCTACAAATGTAGAGTACGGTAACATATACACTAGTGACCCATCGGAAGAAGATACCTTCACAACGCCAGACTCGCGTAAGTTTTACTACAGACAAATTCATTCTTAACTGTAATTGTGATTGAAGATGGCTGACTTTTTGAATCATTTTTTTAGATATGGTACAAAGACTTGATGCAAAGTACTTCCATGTTTATAAAGAAATACAATATTTCAAAACAATTGAAAACAAAAGGAAAGTGAGATACAAAGAGATATTTGTAGAGATTGACACAAATTCTGATACGGCTTTCCAGTGGCAGCCAAAGCATCTGAATTTAGGGGCGATGGGGACAATTTAAGGGGATGGAACTTATTTAATACATATGACCTGTGGGGAGCTTGGCACATCTTTGGTGGGATGCTGAGGGGTTCATAACATGTAGGGGTCAACACGTACCCCCCCCCCCCCCCCCCCCCCCCTCCCCCTGCTTCTGCCGCCTATGCAGCTTTTTGGATTCACCAAAAAAATTGAATTTTTGATTTGTTGAATATAGAAGCTGCCAGGCTTTCTCATGCGTAACTCATAATGAATGTGTTTGTAATATTCAATTCAATTCAATTTGTTCAGCAATATGTATACAGAAAATATAATAATAACACAATGTGAGAAGGAGGCTAGGAGCCCCAAAAGAAACCATGGCAGCAACAAAAAACAACAACAACAACATACAAGCAAAACATGATCAAGCTATATTTGACACAAGCCTGCTAATGGACAAAACAGGACATCGCTGGCGATTTCAGTTGTAGTTAATGTCCTGAAAATTGGGAATTGCGTTATTAATACTGTAGAGATGGTCGTCTCGAATTTGGCTCGATGATCTCTGTTGCAGTTACAGAGCGGCTCACTATAATCATTATTCTGCAGACAATTCCATAAAGAAAATCATTCTGTTCATGTATTGCTGAACACAATATGAACATCTCCCTGATTTTGGAAACAACTTTTTCGTGTATGTTGAATGCTTTTTAAATAGCTTCCTAGTTTCTCTGAGCATTTTTCTTGATTACAGAATTCTCATTGTTTGCAAAGTGTGTACGTATCAGGGGTCACATTAAATAATCATAATGGGATGAATTTCAAAATGACCATAAATTACAGCTATGTTTATACATTTATTCTGATGGTGAAATATAAATTAAGTACGAACCCTGTACTTTTATTTTTATTTTCCTAACATCATGGTGTCAATAAAACCAATGAGATCAAGAAAAAATTAAACCAGTTCTAAGGGCCCAATTGAAAAACTCAAATTTGAGAAAACTAAGGAAAACTGTTTCATATTTGTACTTGCTCCCATTCAGTTTATCAAGTTAAAGTGTGTGAAACTCTTCCCTGTCGGCAGATTTTCATCTGGAGATTTGATAAACTGAAGGGGAAAAACCTATCAAGTCCAAATATAGGTCTAACTCAATTTTCACCAAAATGTGACTTACTAGGTTTTTCCAGATTACAGGATAGTTGTTGTGGGATTTGTTGCCTTATATTATTTTTGTTTCATTTTCAGCTCCTACACCCCCTACTAATGTAGAAGTTATAAATGGCGAAGAAGTATGCACGGTATCATGGAGTGTGCCTGAAGACCCCAATGGAGTTATTATAGGTTACACTGTAAGTTAATGTAGGATTAGTCATTAGTTAGAATAAAGGTATTGTTTTTAGACCATACCTGTGTTATATTGTATGACATAAATGCGGGCTGTAGTATTAGTGGAAGTGGAACAATGACGCTGCAAAACGCATTCATGTCAGACAATATAACATGTGTACAATCTAAAAACAATACCTATATTTTTATTCTTAAACAGTCATACTTAAACATTATCTGTTAAAATTAGTACCTTTTATTGCCCAAATTTGTCAACTTGTATCCCTGTTAGCATCACATCATATCAGCGTATTGCGCCGCGTAAGCATGCCAGGAAGAGCGTAGTAATACACTGCGGAAGTGCGCGTTATGGAACAAGACTACTACCATGCATTTAGCGAAGACGGTCACACTAATTAATCTACGCCGTGTTATATTGTCATACTTTAGACGTAAATGTATTCAATTTCTCTGATAACCAATGAGAATTGCTTAAACTTTCTTACCTGTTTAAGAATACCCTATCGTCCATATTGCTAACTCAATGTATCAAATTAGCAATTCATCACAAGTCACATCTTGCTTCTCATGAGCTTAGAGCACCCGCATGATCTGTCAATCATTTTGCAACGCGATGCATTGCCAAGAATAACACTACTCCCGGTTGATTTTTTAACCTTTTATCAAGTCCTTCGATTTGTATCCCTTTATCATGGCCCTCTAAATTTCAAAATTTTGTGAAACACCCTCAATCCTACTTAACCAGTGATGTCAACCAAAACAAACATTTGATACTTTGTTAATTGTCTAGATTTTATACACTGCTGTGGGCCGGGAAAATAGTGGTGGCGAAACAACGGGATCCGAAGATGTTGAGGGCAACATAGATCAAAAGGAATACACAAAGAAAGACCTAATTGCTTATTCAGAATACTCGTTACAAGTCAAAGCAGAGACGAGTGCAGGCAAAGGAGACGCTGCAATACCCAACCCTGATGTCAAGTGTATCACAGACCCAGGAGGTAAATACATACACACTTGTCATAACAACAAAAAAGATATGTGATGCTATCGATGCAAGCACACTCATCACGAACGAAACAAAGTGATGCAATCAAACAAAATGAGTTTGAAGTCAAACACATCTCATATTATATTTCTACCTGGTTGTATTAACTATTTAAATGCAACATTTTACAGAAAATCCCATTACAAATGGGCACTTAATTTGTAAGATATGAGTGATTGAAGGTTTTTCAAGACCAAAGCAAGCAAAATATTTTCTATCGTTTGGTGTGTAGCGTAGAGAAACACCATTAAACCGAGGTACTACTTACCGTATTTACACCGACAGAGCAAGGATTTTGACAAATCAAAGTCTAATTATGAATTAACCCTAAAGGGAAATATCAGAATGTCATGTTTAAACCATTAATGGTTTCATTGCTATGTTCATGTTATAGCGCCGGATGACAATAACCCTATTATTGCACCAGCACCTATACCAGATGACAAA
The DNA here is from genome assembly GCA_035610835.1 of Ophiura sarsii. Lineage (NCBI taxonomy): Eukaryota > Metazoa > Echinodermata > Ophiuroidea > Amphilepidida > Ophiuridae > Ophiura > Ophiura sarsii. The sequence goes on from CM069457.1 coordinate 2,506,585, forward strand.
CCTACAAGTAAAACATTTAAAATGATGATTACTCCTGCGTCTACTAGAAATGGACCTGTTGGGTAAGTGTTATAGGTAACACAAATAACCTGTTATGGGCAAACGGATCTCTTAGGTAGGTTTTTTTTTTCATTTTCAATATTTCTTTTGAAATATTCAAATATTATTGAAAAAATGTAAAACATTTTTTTTAAAAATATCTTGACATTTGAAGCAAATGGGTCGGTCTGACTCATAGGACATGGTTGAGGATGTATCGCCTCCTATATTCACATGCCAGTTTACCGTAGTAGTATTGCGGTAATATAGGATCAGCAACAATAGCAATGTGTCCAAACAAAGCTTGTGACTTATGATAGATGTTTAAATGTCTCGCCAGCATCACAATTGTACGCACAATTGTATGCATCACAATATAAAGACATGGCTGATGTTGTTCTCTTAAATGTTATCATTCATTATAAGTCAGCTGTGTATACAATCAATGTATTGGAACAAGTAGAACTGCCAGCATAATTTCTAGTGCATGGTGGTACATTCCAATAGGAACATGTATTAGATACTTCTACAGCAAGTCAGGATTTCATTGTACTCGCTGATAAATACAAGTTTCAAAATGTTTGCGTAGTTAACAACCTTGTTTGACTCTTGTGCCTTAGAATAACTAATGACATACAACATTGACCATTGAATTATCTTTTCAGCTGTTACGAGGTGATCATCGTATATTTGGACAAGGACCAAGCTGTTCCCGGTGGTGATCCAGATGTGTTGTATCCACAGGGCAATATAACGGATTACGAGTCTAGTAAAAAATCCAGTAAGCCATACACTGCTATGGTTCTTTCGGGGTAAATACAAATATGTATTGTTATTCTTTGATAGACTGGAGTGCACCTGTCATTTGTATGGCGCACCATACAACCCCAAAAGAAGATGTTACGGTCTTCTCAAAATGATTGCGCGAGCCAACTAATGATGCATTTGTCGGGCTCCTAAGTTTTAGAAATAAGAAAAAGGAACACTGATAAGTAATTTATTCATTGATGTAAAGTAGAACCTAAGAGCTCCAACGATGAACGCGCTATGAAGCCATGATTGTGTCAATGGGAACCGAGACAAACTGGAGACCAGAATTAGGGCATTTCGCAAAAATGCAATGCATTGTGGTGGTGTCTTTAACATTTTCTTAGATACAACCCCGGAAATGGTGCGTCATTTGTCCTACATGCATCAGATTTTCATAAATATGTACACCTTCATCCCAAACTAGGACGGGCCTCTAAACACAGTATACATTATTCTGGGACACCCTATACCAAAGTTAGTCTCAAATCTATCAACATCTTTATTATTTTCTATTTATTTTTCATCTACAATGTGCCACAGATAAAACCCGTCTTGTTATACCAGTCAGCCATAAACGCATATAGGCTGGCTTCTATGCTGCATGGCTGGCCCAACACTATGGAATGAATAACTTGCCATCCACCATAAAATCCACCAACAGTATCGTAACTTGCATGCTTATTCTCAAGACTTAATCTGTATCAAGATAATACCATGTCAGTTGTTGTAATAACATTCTTGACTAAATTATTTGCTTTATCATAATTTCACCTTTAGTTCTGAGCTCAATGAGGCCATGGAAATAACAGTTGGTGATAAACAAACGACCGCATGCAATGACAGAGATGTGACACCATCGGGAAGGAAAAGACGGGCATTATCAACGGAACGAGAAGCAACAAATGGACCACTGAAATCAAAACAATCCTATACTGCGTTTACTAGAGCATTTGTCCCTGTTGGAGATGGAACGGTATAATATATGCATTATTATCATTCCTCTTACACATTTAGGTGACCATGTACAGCGTGTCCAAAAAAACTGGGTTCAAAAGTTTGCGAGCTTATAACTAAAAGAGTAGGAAATATGGATAGTTTATATTTAGGGATATTAAACAAAATATACTTGACCTTAATTGGTTAAACTCTATAATTAATCCAATATAAACTTTTTAAAATACAAAGATTTTAATAGAGCGTGGTCAAAACCCATTTGTCCCAATTTCCAAGGAACACCCGATGTGTTGCAATTGCGTATTGTTGTGACTTCATCCAAGTTTTGCCTTTGCATTCATTCTTTACAAAGACTTGGGCAGTAAACAAAATTACCTTGGTCATATTGCAATGATACAAGTTCATTATTTACATAAACATTAACAAAATCTTTGTTATAGTCCCGAGTTATTGTTCTTTCAGAGAAAAATCCCATGCCGGGTATACTGCACATAGCGCACAGTTTCATGCAACGCACGGATGGTTTATTCCTTAAATCGGGACAAATGGGTTCTGACCACGCTCTATTCAAATCTTTGTATTTCAAAAAGTGTAAATTGAATTGGTCTCCCAATTCACCCAATTAAGGTCAGGTATATTTTGTTTGATATCCTTAAATATAAACTATCCATAATTCCTACTTTTGAACCCAGTTTTTTGGGACACGCTGTATTAAAATATAACAGGGTTTCTTTATTTACAGAATACATTAATACACGGAGCGTAAGATTGATACTAAAATAATTAAAACATCAAAGTAAAAGACCTTCTGGATTAGAAGTTCGTAACTCTGATGAGCTTCATTCTTTCGCAATCGTCAGACGACAGTATGTTGCATTTTGGCTGCAAGTCAACACTTATATTTTGCATACATATGCAATCTATGGTGTCAAAACAATCTATGGTCCTTATTATGCTTTCAAATCTACTTGTCAAATTGACGCAAAGATGCAAAGGCCTTTAATTATAAATAGCCTATTACGTACTTATTTTCTGTTTCGCTTCTCTTTATAAACAATCCAAATATGGCAACAGTAAGAGATGTTTGTCCTATTTCCTCTGAAATCATGATTATTATATAAGCAATATCTTTCTAAATATTTGGCAGGCTTTTCTTCAACAAATGTATTTCATTCATCATTTGCACATTTTACATCATATATTATTATCAAAGATAATTCATATGCAATGTTATGTTCATGGTTACTAGTACGAGGGTCATTCAATAAGTCCTACCTCCTACCTCATAACTTTGCTATTATACAAGCCAGTCGTATGAAATATTCCACAATTAAAGCCTTGAATGTCAGCTACAAAATCATAGTAGATTGGTCTGAATACTCATTGTACTTTTCTGGATATGCAGTAAACCAAACTTCCATTTAGTGCGATAGAAACGGGTAAAAAAACCAGCCAAATGTCTCCTAAGTGCTATTCATTTGGCCAATTCTATGAGACAAAATGTACCTATCGGTCAATTAAAATCGTTCTAAGTTACAAATATCTCTTGAACAGACTTTAAACAACTTTCAAGTGACTGATTTCTTGGCGTAAAATGCCCTCTAATTACCCAGAACCAGACCAGGACAGCCATCAATTTTAACCCTACCCTAGAGAGCCGCTGCAAAAGTCATATTTGCTTTTCATAGGAACTAAGAGATCTTCATTATACAGGACTAAATGGATATACCTGATTAACTATTCTAAATGTTGCATATAAGGAAAACTGAAAAAAGTTACTATCATGTTAAGATTTAACATTCGAGGCATCACTGTGGCTTGACTTGTAACAACGAACATTTGACTGATATCAGTATTCCAGTATGCTAAAGGCGTGTCAATACATTCGAGTTGATATTATACTAGTTGTAAGCTACAAATGTTAATATTGCCTACAATCTGATTTATAAATGTTAGTATTGCATTATATTCTGAAATCATCCATTGTTTTCTATTTTCAGTATTTAAATCGGGCGGGTATACCTAAACATACAATACGGAGAGAAAACAAAAAAAACATGTATTCATCTTTGGGGTAATTTTCCGTGTCCGTTGTCCAAAATCTCTCTCTGGCTTTGATTGCATCATGGCAAAAGTGAAATAGGTATCAATTAGCATTTACTATAAATGTGTAGCTATGATTCAGAACTTTAATCATGACAAATGTCATGAGGCTGACATTCATATTAGCGATGTTATGAGTGAGGAGGTAGAACTTATTGAATGACCCTCGTAGATACCGGAGGCTAAAACATTTTTTGATCTTATCATACATGTATGAAAGTTATGCATGTTGGTGTGGCTCAATAAATCGTTTTCGCCTTATGTAATGTTCTATAATGATTTTTTTTTCTTCCAGAATGTTGACTACTCCTCCAGTCCATTATTGAGCCCAGCAGTAGAGACGGCAGGTAATCTTACAAACCGGGACAAATTACGTTGACGGATTACGAACATAAAACGTGTTAAACTCCTTGAATAGTTTTCTTTCAGCATTGATCAGCACTACTTACAAACCTTTATTTATGTAAATATGTCATCATTTTACGTTTAACACTTTCCACGCGGCTGTAAGTTTTACCAAATACAAAACAGAATTATCAGAAACCTTTCCCAACTTTCAGGGTCTATCTCAAGGATTAATGAACCAATACTAGGCATGTTTGTACTTATTTCAATGCATTTCTCATGGTGATTCCAAAAATGGTAATGACATTTAAGAATTTTGACATTTTTGAAAATATGTGTGCAATTTTGGAATGTCGTCTGCAGCTGCCTGCCGCGTGGAAAGTGTTAAACTACATTTAATTAATGGATGTTTTGGAATATAATTATTCAATTTTCAATAGTTTGTGGACAATAGGATTAGCCGGTGAAAACTCTTTTGTTATCTATATTCTTATATGCAAACGACAAGTTGCAATTGGGAAAAAGTGTCTGTCAATAGCATTACATGTACATACAGTGTGGTTCAATAAAACGTTGACAGTTTTTTGAAGCCTTTTTTTTTTATATTCATCAACTATGATCTTGACCATCTATGCTGAAAATATCGTTACAAATAACCTTACGGTTGCAAAATAACAGCTATTTGAACAAAGTCTGTCCCATTGCACTCTGTCCACGGGTATTGATTTCGCGACGTTACAACCAGTGCGGTTAAATAAAACGTCGACAGTTTTTCAAAGTCCTATTTTTCAAGATTGTGAGATTTGGTTTAATTTGTTTTACATATTCCTCAAAGATATCATCTTGGCCATCTATGCTGAAAATCTCAATAATGCTATGGCGGCAAAATGATAGCTATTTGAAGAGAATCTCTCCAAAATCTCTTTGTCCACGGGTAAGTCAACGGGAAATGACACTAAGATAACATTAAATGGCATCGTCACTTTTAAGGCATAGAGCATAGACAATTACACTTCCAATCTATGGAAATCAATAATTTTAATTAGGGTCACTCGTGGTATTATTATTACGTATTGATTTCACACCTGAATAGATAGTTGAGATGTTAACAATTACACTGGTTTCACCTGGCGGGATCTTCAAATCTTAGATTACTTGCATGCAATTCATCATTCAGTATTCAATGTAACGTCGCAAAATCAGTACCCGTGGACAGAGTGAAATGGGACAGACTTTGTTCAAATAGCTGTTATTTTGCAACCGTAAGGTTATTTGCATCGGTATTTTCAGCATAGATGGTCAAGATCATATAGTTGATGAATATTGAAAAAGATCTTTTTTAAATCTACAGAATTTTAAAAAAAATGGCCTCAACAAACTGTCAACATTTTATTGAACCACCCTGAAGTATCAGTAAATTCATAACTGTCTTTCAGCGCTGTCAGGTACGAACTCTACGATAATTGCAGTTAGTGTCGTCATTGTAATTGTAATGTGTGTTGCCGTGATTATAGCAGCCATGTTTGGATGGCGCCGATATAACAATAGGGAACGTAATGGTTACAACACGAGGGATTCCAAAACGGGAAATAACAATAGAGTAGTAGTAGTAGAAATGGTAAGCGTCAACTAAAACGGTGGATATTTAGGGAGAGTAAGTTCTACTCGACAATTATAACACTGGAATTAAGCAGCTATGACATTATACAGAGGCTGCTAGTTTGAAATGAAGTAAATTGCTGACTGAAAATCATCTGATATACAGGTATAATAATCTGTTGACACTAATATCACACAGAATGTGTATTTGCATTAAAATAAGTCAAATATCCCGTATTGCTTGTACATCCATCCAATGTGTAATTTTAATTTGTGAAGAATTTACAAATAACATAACATACATGTATAGAATATCCTTATAAATGAAGTTGAATTTTCTCTATTGCCTATCGTTGTTATGATGAAGGCGTGGACCAGTCGGTAGAAGAACTACTGGTTGCTGCCTTATCATAATAGATTAAAATAACATCTTACAAGTGTAATCTGATCAATCTGTTTCCCCATCTAAGTTAAAATGTCGATATCCGAAGAAAGCTCAATAACTCGCTTCAAAAATGAAGTCATCGAAGATGTGTTTGTATACTGTTCGATGGGAACATTTTATTTGTATTGTTGCTGTTCGCGATGTAACTCAAATTTTGGAATACGATTGCATTTGTAATGCATAATAGAAATAGTAAAAGTAACGTGAACGATTTTCCTAAAACTGTGTGATTATACAGGTGTCTAGTCCGTCAATTCCATTACATGACCACCACGCTAATCAAGAAACATCTCGTAAACGTACTACTTCACCGGCAGTCGAGTTAACACCGCCATCTGCGAATGCCAATACTGTTGTTGAATATGAAGTTGCGCTTGAACCGGAAGAGGAAGAGGAATCATGGGAAATTGAATGGGATCAACTGATGCTTGGTAGAACCATTCTGGGTGAGGGGAATTTTGGTGAGGTTTGTGAAGGCGTCTTGTGGCGTAATGACAAAGCAGTAAAAGTTGCAGTGAAAACATTGAAAGGTTAGTTTAAGTAAAACATACCTAGTCCCTACATGACCCACCCTCGATTTGACATTTCAATATGCGTTATAAGGACTAAGGATATTTGGAATACAGAGTCACTCATGCACGAGGTTTTACATATGTGTCATGTTATGTTGCTTTTTTACTTACACTGACATTCGATTTAGCAACCATTTTCTTTCTTTGTCATTCAGACAATATGTTGAATAACTGACTTGTGCTTAGTAAATGTTATTGTACTGTACTTGTGATTTATTTTGTTCTGACTATTTATAGGCAGATCATTTTAAATGTGTGCTCGTTCAAGGAAGTGATAAGTTCCCTTTGCTTCTTTATCACCAGACGGTGCATCAATTATGGAGGAAAAGGATTTCATGGATGAATTCGGTACGATGACCAAGATTGGACGTCATCCGAATATCGTCACTCTTATGGGAGCATGTAAACACGAAGGTCAGGATAATAAAAACAATAGTGGAAAAGTATGCCAAAAATAGATGTCATTAATCATTTGTGACATCTAGTTAGTGTAACTAAGATTTGGACGTCATCGAAATATCGTCACTCTTATAATAGGCCTTTCATGTCAAAGGAAATTCAGGATTATTCCAATTACTGTAATTGGGAAGTATGCTCTAAAATGTGGCATTGGCCATTTCTGACAACTAACCATTGCCCAAAATACAACACAAGGGGGACTATTAATGTTGTCCATAGAGTGTCGTTGTTATATCCCAAAACCAGGATAAATGCGTATGAGGAAATTGTTTTAATGTGGTTTTGCGGGGGATCAACATTGACCAATGGCAGACACGATAAATAGGAAGTATATGAATATTTATATACCGTTTTCCCCGAATTGTTAGATGAATCAAAATGACGATTTTCTAGCACTGGATAGCCGCCGTTTGGTGCAAAATTGTAGCTTTAAGTCCTCGCCCAAAATATGTTCTCAGCGATGCAACCTTATTTCCGCATATGTGAATGTTTCCCCATTATCTCCTACCTTTCAATATCGCGTAGTAAAATGCCTTTACACGTCCGAGCAGGGACAGATAATTTGATCTTTTAAACGATATACTATAAACTTTTACACAGCTACAGAAATATCACCTTTACATGCTTCTAAATATACAGGCGTCAAATTCAATATTAGCACGTTATGAAGGGTGTGATACTATCATGACGTGAATTATGCATCAAAAGCATCGTCCCTAGTGGTGTGTTTAAGCGCAGTTCGGTGGTAGATTTAATGTAAGTAGACCGTGTTTGGGCGGTTCTCGAATAGGAGAGGTTTTTCTTTGCATGGCGAAGTATCAGAAGGTGTTGTTTGATTGTGTGACAGTGTGAAAACATCAACTCGTGATACCAGGTAAATGGTTTTTAGTGTAAATTTTACAATATGCTGCATCTTGAATTTGGGTGACTCTATTTCGGCCAACATTTTTCACTTAGTGTTTACAATTCCATAGGAAGGCACATTATAAAATAGACCATATTCCAATATTTGAATTTAATTGCTGTTATGGTGGTAGAAGAACAAATTACAAGAACAGAACATAGAGCAGTACGAAACATCGTGGGTGGTTATAAATCAATCACGACTTCACTATTCTTCTAACGTAACATCCATACGAACGATTTCTCAAGCCTAAAATGTCGCAGGAGTGAAAATATCAACATCTCAATTTCAATGGGAAAGGTGAATTTTTGATCGGGTAACGGTGGCGATCATTATTATAACTTTATCAGGTTTACGTACAGGTTACTTATACGTATGGGTCACATGTACTCGTTTTGCAGTGCTTAATTACTATCAGGAATACTTTACGTTGCATTAGAACATTATCACATGAAATCCTTAATTTATCATGTTTATTCTCGAAAACCAAAAACATATGAAAGATGGATCTAGTAACGATAATTATGTGTCTTATAAGTACCCTTTACGTTGCATTAGAACTGATACCACATGGAAACCTTCGCTCATTCTTGAGACAAAAACGTCGGGAAGCTGGAACCAGTACACAGCCCGTAATGTCTTCACAACCGATGCAGTTTGCTATGGATGTTGCAAACGGAATGAGGCATCTAGCCGATATTGGGGTAAATAAAAACGTAATAAGAAAACATTAAACTGCTAAAAAACAAAGACATGTTCATTTGATGTTCATACTGTGTTGTATATAAATGGAAAGGCAAGGTATGTACCTTTCCAATGATACCAGATTTTGTAGCATTTACTTGTCTATGCTTGTATCTTGATTGAGAAGATGGGGAAGTGTCAATCTGAAATTACCAAAATCACCACCTATTCGCGCTCAAAAGAACAACTCTGCTGTTGTTTCCAATGAAGTGTTACATTGACAACTGCACTGAAAAAAACAGTAAAACCTTAAACAAAAATCTTTGCCGCCTTTGCAGAAAAACTATAAAAAAAATGTTGCGGACTTCGGCAGAAAAAAACAAAATCTGCCCGTCTCCAACTTCCATGCCACCCCCCCCCCCTCAAAATCAAATGGTGCGTCCCTTACTTGCCTTCCTTCAAACGTGCGCCTAAAACTAATTTGTTTCCAACATAATGTAAGCGGTAGTTGGGGTGGTGATACGCTAGGGAGTATAACCTAACTGAGTTTCGAAGCCATTCAACAAAAATAAACATTACATCAAATTAAAATATACAATAACAGCATTGTGTATTCACTTGCTACACGTTCATTTAATATTAGATTATTCATCGTGATTTAGCAGCAAGAAATGTTTTACTGGGAGAGGAATATGTTGCTAAAGTGTCTGACTTTGGATTGTCACGTGATGAAGAGATCTACGTCAAGAAATCTAAGGTATTTATAATGTTTTAAAGATTCTTAACATTACACCACCAAGTTCCAACTCACATACTTCACCCATATAAATCTGTTCAGTAACGACAGGGCGTACACGTAGTCCATGATAGCATACAATCACAGCGTGAGTGATTGCAATGCGCTGGTGTAAATACGCAATCAAAAACGAATCATGACGCTCTGCTACATGCTGCGTCGATCATAACTATTGTTTATGAACAAATGCTGTAAAACATGGTAAGCTCTTCCATATTGTGGGTAATTATTGCAATATTAGTAGGTATGAATTACCAATCAGGAAGCAGGAAATTAAATCCGCATGCTCGCCGTACATTTTGATTAGTTATTCACGTGTCACGGGTCTGCATGTTTATAAAACTTGTTAACGTGTTTGCATTCGTTGTTAACGAGATTACAAGTATGCACAAAATTGTTAATTTAGATTGGTATTGTCATGTATGAATTAGGCCAAATATGTTTCGTGTCTCGAAGAATTAGACAAACCAATGCACTTGCGCAAATGTTGATTTGCGAACAATAGTCGGCCCGGTCATCCGGGTAATTTTTACTGTTTGCAGTTGAATACAAACCAGACGTTTTAACATATTAGTTTTTACGATCTAGACAACCATACAAAAGATCAACCCGAGCGATCGCGTCATGTCGTGTAAGAGACCTTTTGTTCACATTTAAAAAAAGAAAAATGCACCAAAACATCGGCTGATGATTCTCAGAAATATGTAAAAATCAGCATTTTGTGTAAAGATGATTAGATAGGTATGTAAAGGAAACCCGTGGACAAATATTTCAAGCGATGACCCCTGTCTAGGATTTTGAAAAAAAAGTATAAAATTTGACAAAACAAATTGTGATGGTACCGTCTGTATTTGTCGTTTGAGAGCTGTGTTTGTGGTCAACGGTATTGTTATTGAGACGTCACTCCGGGCTGACCTAATAGCACTCCCCCTGCATTGATCTTTCAAATTCATCACTAAACAACACTTGCGCATTTATTGACCTATACTTACACACTTTAACTGACTGTATATTAACATAGAATGCCAATTACGAGCTATTGTGATTTTTCTGTTAACAAAATAGTTTCATCTGATACGCGTATTCATTGAGTTTGAATGAATGACGCTGATTTAACTTACTTTAAGATATAATTCGACCAACCTTTCTGAACAAAATACTTCACATACAATAATTATACTTCACATACTAAAATATTACAGAAATAAAATGTTCTGAAGGCCCTTTGTTTCTTGATAATTGCACTGAAAAGTCATTCACATTAGCCTTTAGGTTTACAAATGAGTGAGTTACGGTCTTGAGTTACGGTCTTCTGCTAAAGGTGTTTTTTAAGACATACAATCGAATGTTAGCTTCTTTTCAATTTAAAATAGAAATAATTTAGTTGTTTGATGAAATTAAGGTTTTTAATGAAGCCTGCCTTCGACATGGCCACGATTTTGCTGAAGACATGTGTGCCCTGTCCAACATGTTGCGAACAGCTCGTCTAACCATTCCCCTGTTGCGGTGAAGCCTGTCACTTCGGCTCTGACACGTGCCTCCACTTCTTGAAGACTTCTTGCCTTCTTGGTCTGTAACAGATTTGTCTTTTCCATTGACAACTCAGTATCAGACTTTTAATGACTTATCCCAGAGTGAAAGAATAATTTTTCAGGAACATTTTGACAACTAATGTGATGATAATGATCATTTCAGCAACATCAATTTTACTGTGTGTAAATCCCATTGGAATGGCGAAAAACGCGGTCAGTTTACGGAACTTGCCACAGTTTGCTAATTTTTTTCAGTTTATTACCTTCATACTTTGGGAGGCTAAACTAGATTAACAACGCTTTATACAAACAACAAAAAGTCCATGGTTCAATGCACGCATCAAGGTCAAATGGCCGTTTCAAATCGTGCACAATTCTTTTTGATTCACCCTGTAGTGTCACACACATCATGATTTAATCGTTATAATGCAAACCTAGATGTGAACTATTACTCGGTTACAGTTGAAATAGAGACACGTTAACGCAGTTAATTATATATATATCGGCACACTAACTCGGTTTATGAATTATTCAAATTATGTATCGACACACTAACTCAGTTTATGAATTATTCATTGACACACTAACTCGGTTTATGGTTTATTTCTAGACACGTATTCCTGTGCGTTGGATGGCTCCCGAATCGGTACAGTTCTCTACGTATACGATCAAAAGTGACGTGTAAGTGTTTACCCCTCCTCGAGAGAGAGGGGAGTACTTCCTTCATTGGGGACGGGATGATCGGCCACATCTACCCCTTTCCACTTGATGATCTCATTTTCTAATTAGTCCTCCCCAATATCCTCCCCAATATCCCCTTTGAAATGTATCCTAAATGTCTTCGAAAGAGAATCGTATAATTCTGATATTGTTTACCTTTCAACACTATTGAATAATTATTGAAAGACTAATTATGGATTTGTCATGTCTTCATGTTAGTAAAGAGTTGAAACATTGAAACGAAGCTTGTCGTTTACAGCCGAGTCGGGGTATCTAGGTTTCTGGTGTATTAGGCAAACTATTGAAATTAATTGATTTCATGTTATGTGTTTAAAACAACTCTAGTACCATTACCCTTACATTTCTTGCACAAGAGATATATTTGCACTGTCGGGTTTTGAACCCATAACCTCTATCTTTTTCGTCAGTCAAAAATTATCCGCTGTGCACGCACTGACAAACTGAAACCAAAGAAAGTAAGATATTATCTTTTCTTCACATATCAGGTGGTCATTTGGAGTGTTGCTATGGGAGATTGGAGCACTGGGTAAGAACGTTTTATCATTTTATTCAATTTAATTGATGAGCTACATACAGTGCATTCGTACTTGACAATCGCTCGAGGCCTTGCATTCATAATGCAAAATTAGCACATTTGTGACGTATAAAGGTCTAGGAGTTGTATTTACGTTTTACTCCTGAACTAAGCGCATACATTTCGCAGCTTGTCTTATTCTATATGTTCCTAATCCAATTTATATTGCACGATTAGGTGGTACACCATATGCAAAGATTGCTTCCAAGGATCTTGTTTCCCTACTACAAAACGGCTATCGTATGCCTAAACCAGACAAGTGTTCTGACGATATGTAAGTAACACAGATAATTATGGATAGATTTAAAAGAATAAGAATAAAGGATGATTAATTAAAATAAAACAAATAAATATAAGGTGACATCAGCATCTAGTGATAGGCGCAGTATTTTGTTCGCCACTTGCTTATGGCGACTCAAAAGGTCGGACTTTTTGATGGCTGTCCACACTACTCTATCCCGGGGGGTTGGGGAGGGGGGTTGGGGGTGGTACTCACTATATAGTGGTATACGTATATGTGCCTGCCTTTTGGGGTACATTTTTGCGAAGGTTATTGGTATATTAATGCCCCCTTAAATATGTGATGTACATAGAAGGGTGTACTTTGTCAGATAGGTTTATTGATCCTTCTAAAATAAGGCCTGATATATGCAATAACCGCTGGATTTCCGATATCCGAAGTTCAAATGTTTAAAATACACTATTGAGAACCCAATTTTGGTTAAAATACCCTTTTGAGAACCCGATTTTCTACTTACCTTCTGTTTATTGTATATCCATGTATAACAAGTATATTGATCGGTAGACATTTCACCAAGTTGCGATCAGGTGTTAATTTTGCAACATGCAGGTATATTGAAATTCGGAATTTCAAAGTCTTGGAGGCACAACCACGTATGATTTTGGTAGAAGAATCCCCCAGCGAGCTCTTATCATGCATGCAATTTCTCAGATCTTGTCCGCTTAAGCCGTTGTAAGAATTCTGATGTAGTCTTCCCTTGGTTGTCAAGTTTTAGTCTCCTCGACTGTAGCCTCACAAAGATGGGCAATAGTTTCCCTGCAAATCTTTATTGGTGGATTCGATTGCCATATCGTCAGCCTGCTTCGATAATTGACTAACTCACTTTTCAGCGAAATTTAATTTTTTGCATAAATCATGACTTCATTTTATTATGCACATGCTGTAGTAATATATAAGTCATTGACAAATCAAAAGTGTTGATAAATGCACAATTGCAATTCTGCCTAAGTCAGCATGGTGAGTTAGGCAGATTGTAATAATTATGTAAAATGTTTAAAATGGGTCATATTAACTCGTATTAGGCTTATAACAAGCCACATTTCACTTAAAGGTATATCCCCAACATGCTGCTCCTGTTGGAATTCACATGTAATATTCATGGTGCTATTCAACATATCGTCAGCCTGCTTCGATAACTGCCTAACTCACTTTTCCTATTTGTGTTGTTTTCTCAAAACTAGAAAAAATGAGTTAGGCAATTATCGAAGCAGGCTGACGATATGAAACATCTACGGCCATAGGCAGTCGTATCGGAGTTACCCGGATGGAATTACTACGAATACGCTCTGAAATCAATCCACACACATAGTATTATAGCACCCCTTTTGGGATCAGTCACTGTTGTAATTATGTCAATTTTTCAATTGAGTTCAACAATATAATTATGCTAGTATTTTGTCATATGTCAGGTATGACGTCATGACAAATTGTTGGCAGTATGAAGCCGACTCACGACCATCTTTCCGAGAACTTCATCGCACGATAAGTCGTATGCTTGAGATGAATCAGGTGAGATAAGATAAAGTATAAATTGAAGTACATTCAATATTTCTTCAGAATTTTCCTCAGAATTATGTCTAACATTTCTATACAAACAGAATACATTCGAAAACTGGCAATCACTATTGTTTTGAAACAGAATTCTAAAGAAATATTCGTTAACAATTCTCTAAATGAAATATATGATAAGAAAAATCCATATAAATCGACTAAACCATGTTTACTGCTGAAAGCGTATAAGTATGCTTGATCAACTGGGTCAGGCATTAACTTGTTGAATCTAAAAAGAGTTCTCTGCACATGACAAGTTGCCAAAGCTTAATTACCGTGTCTGAGTAGAATCACCATAGTTTGATAACAACAGCTCAATGTAAAACGGATAATGTTTTAAACGTCTCATTTAAGATTGCTGAACATGTTTATTACGATTTCACGTACAATTATTATATATTTAATGGATAAATAATCTTGTTTCACATGGCACACCCTTTGACACTATATAGTATGGCAAAAAAGCACAACACCCACATGTTTTTAGAAGAAATGAATGATCACGTGTAAACTGAACCGCATGTGAATATGATAAAATCACGTTCAAATGATTCCAAACACGGTTTGCAACTCTTCTTATTTTCTAGACGTATATGAGTGTTGAGGTTTACGAGAACGTGAAACTGGCACCGATAAACCCTGATCGAGACGACCAGTGAAGTGATATACCATTTCGTATCGGTATCGCAAACCTTCGAGCACATGAGCATCAGTTTAAATATCGGAAACTTTCGGGAAACCGATGGGAAATTGGCTTCCGCTGTACAACGGATGAATTATTATAATACATCATGTAAATAGGTATATTCTGGTGGTATGTAGTTGGGATAAGGCCATAGGTCAAAGCTTATCCCTAAGGCCAACAACAAATTGTTATGTTGTCCTCCACAGCTTTCAGAGAGGAGGGTCGGGCGGGCGGATTTTTCTTTTTTTCTTTTTCTTTTTTTTAATTTTCTTTTACCAGCAGAAGCTCAAAGTTCAGCCAACAAGAGTTGAAATCACTCTGAGAGTCGCACATATATATGTTATAAACACTTAATTTAATATTCAATGCCATTTAAACTGTTTTAAAAAATCTGAAGAAAAAAAATCTGAAAAAAAATCTGGAAAAAAAAATTGAAAAAAAATTGAAAACAAAAAATCGGAGCGGTCCTAAATCCGGAGAGGGCGGTCGAGGACAACATCTCAATTTTTTTGGCCTAACCCTGACCTGAGATGGGGTGGGGGTACAACGAGTAACGGGTGCACCATAATACATAGGCCATCATGTAAATGGGTATATTCTGCTGGTATGTAGTTGGGATAAGGTCATAGGTCAAGGCTAAATCCTAACCCAGACCTGAGGTGGGGTAGGGGGTGGGGGGCTGGTACAACGGGTGTACCATTATACATAGGTATATATTCTGAAGGGAGGTAATTGTGATAAGGCCATCATACAAGGTTGAACCCTAACCCTGACTTGAGATGGGGTAGGGGGTACAAATGGTGCACCATAATATATAGGTCTATATTCTGATGGTTTGTAGTTTGGATAAGGCCGTAAGCCAATGATTGGAGTCCGCTGTACATGGGGTGCCACATCATACATATTCAAGTGTTATTGGTAGGCCAAGAGTAGACACTGTACTAGGGGACACATCGATATATTTGTTTCTCCATTTCTTAAATTAGTTTTTGAATTTTGTTAAAATTAGATTCATTCATTCATAATCATAATATTTATTAACGCAATCCAATAACGAAATATATAACAAATAGATAACAGGAAAACATACAATAATCAAGAAAATTAACATTAGATAAAATGAAATTTGCGATATAAAGTGTAATTAGGAATATACGATAATTGTTGGGTTAAAAAGAGCGCGGGGATTCCAAAACCCCGAAAAGGTTTGGCAAATTTAAAACCAAAAACTAAAAACAATATAAAATAAACAAACAACGCTCGATCGACCTAACTAAGAAGTCCTTCCGCTCGTAGACAAGATTTGTTCCATCATCAAGGTATTGAGCAACACACGGACATGGTGAAGTATGCTTTAAACCCGATGCACTCCTAATATGAATATATGTTATCGTTTTCATTTTTTGTATGATAAAAGTACAGGTTGTCCCATAAAAAGAAATGTGCACGTGTTCAATCATTATTACTTTCATCAAATATTCATGATTTGGTATTATTGGTTATAAAAGCTAGTAGTTGGATTCTAACTGCTCTTCCCAATCCAACGATATGTTTGAACAATCACGGTTAAAAATACCCCGAGTTACGCCACTTGTATAGGAAAAAATATGACTGTTGAAGAAGTCATTTTGTTCATTTGAATAATGCGTATTTACTTACTAATGTTGATATGATTTTAGTGCTCGTGGTTGATCAAACATATCCGTAGATTGAGAAAAGTAAACACAATGAAGTAAACGGCAATGGGAGCAATGACGTGAAATACGCCATAGCTCTTACCGAGTAATCAATGAGTGCAATAACGTAAAATACGTCATAGCTCTTACCGAGTAATCGATGAGAGCAATGGCGTGAAATATGTCATAGCTGTTACCGAGTAATCAATGAGTGCAATTACGTGAAATACGTCATAGCTCTTACCGAGTAATCAATGAGAGCAGTGACGTGACATTCGTTAAAGCTCTTACCGAGTATAATTATCGATGAGAGCAATGACGTGAAATACGTGCACCTTTTTAAGGACACTCTGTAGAGTATTATTATTATATGCGAAGGAAATATTAAATAGTGTGTTGGAGTATATTTTTTGTAAGTTTACTACATGTATATAAAATATGATAAGGCATGTATTGTGTATATTAAAATATAATGCATGATTACATCATTGTATAGTAAGAACTGTGCACAATTATAAAATGTTACATATTTTATTTCGCGTATTTTATAAATAAAATCATATCATTTTATAAAAGTTGATAACATTGGATATCATTGGATACTGTTACATTTTTACATTTAACATCATTTTATATTCTTAATATCATCATATTATTTTACAGAACTGTGTAAATTCTTATTATATTTCTACTTAGAATATATATAATGATAGGTCTGATTCCAATTATGTCATAATTGTTACTATCACATGGTTTGGAATTAATTGCGTAATATCATAATATAAAACAATTCATTGTGAGACCAGGATCATAGTGGTTTGCATAGTAACTTTCATTCTGACCAACCTAATATGCATCATCATAATTTGCCCTTAAATCATGATGAAGGAAACGTATAAGATTACTGTGTGAAACATTTAAAATAAGCCAATGAATACATTTTGCTGTGGTTAATTTGTGGTATAAATGTGTTTTAGCTTATAAAAAGGTTGGACTATTAAGATCATTACTTTATACAATCAAATTAATTATGCGCTTATTTTTTGAAAAATAACAATAAAGCTAGTATAATTGAGTAATAATTTTACATTAAAGTTTGCATTAATTTCTATATCACTTGGATTTCAAAAGAAATTGCAAAGGGTGTAGTTGAGAATTGATCCACCAACCTCGTGATACTGAAGTTGACGCTTTACCGGGCGCTTTACCAATTGAGCAATTCGTCTGTCCATGAAATTATTTAGATAGTAATACAACTTTATAATATTGAATATCGAATACACTAAAATCATTCATGCTAATTTCTCTAGATCAAAAGAGGGCGCTCATACCTTTTTTCTATTTTCAGCTTACTAACTATTAGTCAATGGGGGCTTATAGATGAAGTTTAACGGTACTATATTGTTTATATTTCAAAGTCATTATCATCTTTAGAGTTCTGTGCAAATGTTAATATTATGATAGGATTTTATGATATGAATATTTGTACATACTTAATTTATCACAGTTACATGTTCGTAAGAAAATTAGACATTCCCCGTAACCTACGCATGTAAGTAAATTCTCAACGTAATATTATTTAGCATCACCGATGTAAAAGTGTCCTTGCGTTTTTAAAGCTTTGTATCTCAGGTAAAGTATTGCGCAGTATAAAACTAAACACATTATTTAAATAGAGAAGACTTGCACATCCGAACTGCACATCTAGACATTCATATAGTCTAGAGGCTGGGACCCTAAAAAGTGATCGTTCAACCGGTGTACCTTCTCAAATCTGATCACATATGTAGTTAGTATATACCCTCTAGATAAGTGCCAGGTAGTGAGTCAATCCAAATTGTGGTGTCACATTCTGTTTACAGGCTTTTTTAAAAAGTGTCTCATTCGATAGTAAAATAGCACGATTTCAGGGTAGGGGAAACATAAATCATATATATATATATATATATATATATATATATATATATATATATATATATATATATATATATATACATATATATATATATATATATATATTTGTTTTTAACAAAATTGATATATTTGTTTTTAACAGAATTGCGTCATTTTTGCATTAGAATATGCCAAATGGTTACCTCTCTCACGTCAATATTTCCATGAAGCTGTGTATCACATATATAATTCGAAATACTAATATAACATATCTATTTGACAAAATATTAACATGTTTATTGCATACTATTTTCAACATTCAGCCAAGTTTATTTAGAATTAATTATAATAAGTTATTTATGATTAAATGTTGTCGTATTGGCAGTCAAACACGTTGTAGTCGTATTAGAAATGTAATGGACCGATAATAACTTCACATGTTTACAGGCTGTTTTTACAAAGTGTCCCATAAACAGTTGAATTTTATCGTTTTAGGTGAGAGGAAATATGAATTGTCACATCATTGCTTTTAATCAACGAAAATAGGTTATCTCGGTACCCATGAATACGGTATGATCCTCTCACCTCTTGGTCCAAAATAGTTCTCCTCGACTATCGTCGATTATGGTCTTTCCAGACCAATGACATGGCAATAAAGCATTTCATTTTATATACTATTAGTATTATAGAGCTTAACCCATATTTGCGAAGTATTTCTAAGCAGTCAGTTCATACAATATAATAATATGTGGCTTGTATTTATTTTATTTGAAATAAAAATAAAAATTGAGGTTTTTGTCATGCAAATGTATGACACCTTTCTTGTTAAAGTTGATCAATGCATTCAGATATATTCATGTCATTCTAAACCCCATTTCACATATTATGTTTTGATTTATAACATTCCGGTTACAAATTATTACACTCTTCACAAATGTACATTTTTAAAACTGCATGGCCATGTGTATAATGTTGTTGTGTACTTTGTAGCCTATTGATGGTACCTTGGCTTCTTGATTATAGCGCTCAGAAAATGTGCACGAGATTAATTACTCAGAATTGTAATACATATTCACTCATTATGTTCTTGTTAAAAAGGTTTTTTGTCAATAGTCCTTTATGCACCTACATAATACTTGGGCATATATATAGTAACTACCATCTGAAACTGTTTACCTTAATTCGCTGTCTATAATGTACAATTTTACGATTTGGTAATTTCGATGTACATCACATCGAAATCATCAGCATCACTCACCACATAAATTGATTCAACCAAATATATCTAGCGCTATCATTCACTCTTTCCCCAAAAAATATTACCATTCAGGGTTCCTATATACGTACTTTATCTATTGAAACAATTCAATGTTTCCAAATTTCATTTTTTTCTCGGCAATCTCTCCATGCCCCTTAAAGTAAAAAGTAAAATAAACAACTGTTTCAAAACAATACACAGATTCGTTGAAAGTAGCCATATTTTATATGTATATGTAGTTAGTTATTATATTGTTTAATAATAAAAATCCGAACTAGATTCTTAATAAACACAATTATTTTTCGAATATTCTCGGCGTTGTTTTGTTCCAATAGCTACATTTGAGAGTACAATATGTTTATCCTTGATGTAAGAATGCATGAAATTAGCCTATAACATATTATACAGCTTTATTCGTTCTTGTTCATGAATATCTTTAACCAAGGATACACCGTAACATTGACAATTAATGCTGCATCTTTATATATATACAAAATGTCCGAGTCATAAGTGTAGTGCAGTAGTCCGCCGCAGCCAAAAACCACAAACTCACTCACTCATGGCGACTTCTGTCGGGCATTAACTATGGCTCTCCCATCTGCCATGCAGGTCTTTATATCAGCAGGTTTTTGTCCAGTGTCCTGACATAGGATATCCACATAGCTTAACATCGGTCGTCCAGCATTTATGTTGCCATGAACTGGTTTCCAAAGAACTATATAGGTCTGATATCACATCCCCAGAACGTTTGACACAGTGTCAAGCAAACTGTAGTCGCCTCTTCTTGAATCTTTCACTTACTCTAGGAAGATCACCATAGAGTTCTTTGTTGGTGATGTGTAACCTCCAACTTATACCAAGGACTGATCTAAGAAGCCTGGTGTAAACATCCAATCCAATAGCTTTCGAATTTTAGTTGTTACTGTCCATGTTTCTGAACCATACAGAAGAATGCTTTCCACTGTAGCTTGGAATAGCTTTTTGTTGATCTTGGTAGGTTGGATCTCCATATCTTGTTGAGCTTATTACACGCCTTCCATGTTAGTGCCTTCCTTGTTTTGATATCTTGCATGCTGCTCGAGATCCAGGATCCCAGATATTTAAAGTCTTTGACTAATTCCAGACTGGTTCCATCGGTAGTTTTATTGGTCACCTGCTGGTTAAACACCATTTATTTTGTTTTCTTGGTGTTTATATGGAGGCCAACACTTAGAACTGCCATTTCTACTCTTTCCAGGAGTTTTTGCGCCTAGGACTTCCTCTCCGCCTTCTGGGAGTTCGCATGCAGTAATCCAGCACTATTATGAAAAGATACGGAGCAAGAGTATCACCTTTGAGAACGCCTGCCAATATATCAAATTCATCAATGTCCCCATCAGGAGTTGTTACTTTGGCCTTTGTGTTGTGGTAAGTATCCTCAATAGCATTGACTATGTTCGGGATTCCATATGATTTCAAAATGTTGATAATCTTGCCTCTATGGATCGTATCGATGCTTTCTTGGAGTCTATGAATGTCATTATAATTGCTGGGAGGTTTTGGTCATGTATCCCTTCAATTATTCTGCGGAGTGCAAGAATCTGGCTCACTGTGAATCTGTTTTCTCTAAAGCCACATTGGTTTTGTCTTAGTTTGATATCTATATGCGGTCTTATCCTGTTAAGCAACATACGATTTCATGTTTTTGCAACTATGGAACTCAAATAATGCCTCTGTAGTTTGCAGTGCTGCTAAGGTCGCCATTTTTGGGAACAGGTTTAAGATTTAAAACAGACCACTGCTCAGGTTTCTTACTTTTGACGAGAGCCTCATTGCAGAAGTCAAGAATCATCTGATCAATATCATACCGTTTCAATACTTCAGTAGGAACTCCATCTTCGTCAAAACTTGTCCCTTCTTTTAAATACTTTTTAGCTTTCTGGTATTCCTCAGCATCAAAAGGATCAGTTCGAATTGGTAGTTGATCAAAAACCTTTGATATTTCCTCATCTTCATCAGTTACTATCGGAGGATTACTAAGAAGCTGTTGAAAATGGTCGCGCCATAGTAATCTGATATCGTAAGACTTGGTCTGAAATGACTCTAAAAGGCTGAAATAAAGCTGGTGACGCATCAACTTCGCGACCAACTTCCCATTGCAGTCGGAACGCAGCTTCTATTTGACTCCAAATTATTAGGTACGAGGGCGTCCTAATGTAAACACGAAAAAATCAAATTTAGTCGATTACCTATTTATAAATAACTAACACTTATTAGTTATCGTTTACCGCTGAACGTTTACCCACTAACCTACAATGAAGCATACATCTATTTTACTTCATACTGTTTTATCGAATCAATATATCCAGACGCCAACGACCCGAATTGTGAGATTTCATGCTACTGGATTGGCGTAAAAACTGACATGAACTGGAAGAAATGGTAGCCAATTTTAGATGAAAACGTCCGTAAATCCCTTATTTTACAACGTCGTAAAAATCCATCTATACAGTGGCACATTATAATGAGTTGTTTGATATCCTTCGTGTTTGAAATAGCAATAGTGTCTCTTTACTGACATAGACGCATTCATGCGTCAAAACGTCAATACGTTTTACCCTATAACTCGTTAACCAAACATCGGAAGTATGACAAACTATACCTTTTTGGAATCCTTGTGCTCAGTCGAACAATTTGGTATGCCTTTTAGTGTAATTGAAGGCATTTAAATGTTTGTGCCTATGTCAGGTAAAGAGACACTATTGTATGGCGGCCATTTTGGATTTGGGGCTTACGGTATATTTGTCGTGCTGATCGTACACGATTCTGGTTGTTTTGCAAATTTGGTATCAAAATGTTCAGAATTATAATGCCCATCTCTTGAAAGCATTTTGAAGGGCTCAAGTAGTATAGTTTTCATAAAGGACTACTAAATATTTGTAAACAAATATGTTACACAAATTGCATGATGGGTAACGGTTACCATGGCAACCGCCACGATCGTCCGGTATCGTTGAAATGTTCACAGAAGTGTCCGGCCATTCATAAGCTTTCAGAATATATATAGTTTTACTACCTTACCGAGTCTCATATTCAAATTATAAGTTGATATTTACATGCATGTGCAAATTCACAATTTCTTCAACAATTAATTTGTCAGGGAAAGAGTTAATTAAGACAATGTTTGCCGCATCATTTGAAGCCCGATGTGAAGCTCAATTGTAGTGACCAACATTTGGCACTTGACAATAAAGTGTTTGAATCTCCCGGTTATAACTAGTTTCCGCTCGCTTGAAGAACGGGAGGTCCGGGGTTCGATCCTGCACAATGTCGCGGATTTGTTTTCTCTCATCAAAATCAATTTTGTTTGATTTTTAATTTATTTATGATTGTTTTATGATAATTTATGATGACCATGTTTCTTACCCGATATTCCGTCTGGGTGCGATTGTGCTCAGGTTATCCCTTCACCCACTCAAATATTAGTTTCAAAAGACACATATTATACGCATAATGAGGAAAATCAGGTGTAAGTGCAGCAAAACATTGTCATGAAAACCATCTTCTAAACGTCACATCATGGTCCGTCCGTGACTCCGTGTGTATATGAAAAAAATACGTCGCGTCTTTTATACCAGGAAATACAATACAAAGTCTCTCTGATCCAGAGCACTATGCCGAGGTTTGTTTGTTGCTTTGGGATTATTTATACTAGAATGGTGGGGATCTGTTAACTTATGAAAAAGAAATGAACCAAACATTCAAAAATGATTTTGACGGACCTCTCGTTCTCCAAGCGACCCCTTTACCATCTGAGCTATCAAGAGAAACTAGTTATATCCGTGAGATTTAAACACTTCATCAATTCTGTTTCTAGAGTCACATGATGCAAAAACATCATTTATTCTGTTAGATAAAAAGGATATCACAGTTATTTAGCTCATACGTTGAAAAAGATTTCCCTCGAAAGATGTCCCTCCTATGCACAAAGCCTGCAATACGCACAAACATCAAAATATAATGCGATCGCATATGAATGGACAATGGACAAAATGCCAATGGTTCCAAATTTTTACTTTCTCTTACAATCTGTTTTTATCTACTTAAATGGTCACGTCGTAAAATCGATTTAGGAAATAATAATGACTACAACCCTCATTTATCTGAATATGTGACAATTTTGTAATCTCGCTGTTTAAGACAGCTGTTTGTCAGATCAATGTAACGCTACTTTTGTAACATTTCACTTTCGATATTGAAGATTTGACAACATGACCGTATGGGATTGTCCATGAAACTCAGAGTAGCGATAATATTCCGGAAGGTCTATACCTCTGAATTTGTATAAGCTCTACCGTTTACGGTATTGAGCACTTTATTCAAATGTCGTAGTCTAACCAGAAATGGTTGTCAAATATAATTATATTACGCTCCTGATTTATCAGTTGAGCACTCTCTGATTATCTTTTGATGTGTATTGACCACTTCGGGAATATTATGCTGCTCTGATCGCTGATCAAAAGGATGTTAAAGTAGCACTCTTGACAACATGAGGGAGATAAAATAGTTCCACAAAGTGGGAGCAAAAGGATAAAAAAAAGACATTTTGGAGAGAGAAAGTTTGCAGAAAAGGGGGATAAAGAGCACAGCTGTTGAGATTGCGAAGATTTGGGTCTGGGATGGTGCTTGTACGGATTAGAAGACGAGCAAAGATGGTTCAAGATCTTGAAAAGATGGCAAAGAACAGCAATATCACGACGCCTCGACAGGGGAGGGAGTTCAGCGTCCAAAAGGAGATATTTGTGGGAAATATTCCAGGATTCGAGAATAACCCTAGAAGCAAACCGCTGCGTTGACTCAAGCCTGTTGGTCAAGGTAATATTCAAAGGATGCCAAGTGATGCTGCCGTACTCAAGAATTGGACGAACCAAGGCCAAGTAAAGAACCCGGCGGGTAGTAGGAGACGAACTGTTGAAAGCCCTATGGATGTCGCCAATGGTTTTCCTTGCTTTCTTGCAGATGTAGTCTACATGCACATTCCATGATAGATTGCTGGAAATATGAATGCCAAGAAATTTGACAGAGGAAACCCTCTCAATCACCTGATTATTGATGTTGAGTTGCAGGTTGGGAAAGGGATCCTTTTTGGTAGAAACCACCATCAACTTCGTATTACTGGCATTGGCGGTGAGGTGGTTGCTTGTGACCCATTGATGGATGGTGTCAATGTCAGATTGAAAGCTATCAATGTCGATGTCATGGGTTAGAGGTTTGTAGAGAGTGGTGTCGTCTGCGAAGAGAACCAAGGAACTGTCGAGGGAGAACTTAGAAAGTTAAAGATCATTAATATAGGTAAGCAGGAGAAGACGCCCAAGGACATAACCCTGAGGAACACCAGAAACAACAGGAACAGGATCAGAGGAGACACCGTGGACGGACACTGACTGGGTTCTGTCAGACAGGTAGGACCTAAACCAACTGAGAAGAGGACCGGTGATGCCAGCAGAGTGGAGTTGAAGCAAAAGAGGGCTGTGTGGGACTTTGTCGAAAGCCTTACTAAGATCGAATAAAGCAACAGCCACGCTTTTACGTTTCTCAAGATGACCATACCAGTCATGCAGAGCAGTGAAGAGAGCATCGGATGTGGAAGACTTAGAAAGAACATTGTTGAGATTCATGTGGGCAAGGGTGTGTTTGTGAATAATACTTTCCAGAAACTTGCAGACAATAGGTTGCAGAGATATGGGACGACAATTGGAGACAGAGTGCCGATCACTGGACTTGTAAATTGGAATTACACGAGAAAGTGTCCATGCTTTGGGTATATCACCTGTGTTAATAGAGAAATTAAATATCCTGCACAAAATAGGTGAAACAGAAACAGAAGTGTTCTTGAGCATCAGGGCAGTTATTCCATCAACTCCTGCAGCTGAGTTGTTATTCAACTTGCAAATGAGCTTCAGGATTTCACCAGAACTACACCTGAAATGGGAGAGAGAAGAAACAGTGTTATAGTGAGGAATGGAAGGTTTTGAGACAACATCAATGTTAAAACACTCCGAAAAGAACCGGCTGAAGGAATTAGCAATATTAAGAGGTGTGGAAGTACAGGTATCCTTGTACTTGATGACATCAGGAATGGAGGACTGACCATACCAGGAATTAACATAGCCCCAGAAGCATTTAGTTGGAGACTCGTTATTTGAGAGGTCAGCAAAAAGAAATTGCTTAGCAAATTTGTAACGATTTGAGAGAGTGATTCTGGTAGCTTTGTACTTAAGATAGATATCCGCTTTTAAAGTTTTCTTCCACTTTTTAAACAAGGCATGTTTTTTTCTTAATTTTATACAGGAGTTGAGCCATGAAGGATCCTTGGTCTTACAACGGACACACTTTTGGGTGATACATTCAGACATGGTTTCATTGAAATAATTGATGACATTATTCCAAGCAGAGTCAATGTTAGCACCACTATCAATACTGTACATAGATAACTTATGGTTAGCAGTATCCCAGTCAGCTTTGCTATACTGCCAAAAGGGTCTAATAAGAGATGGTTTAGGATCAGACAGAGTGATGTTGAGATAACAATTAATGACACAATTGTGGCAAGTACCCGGGGGGGGGGGGGGGGGTTACATTACTAATCACATGGACACTGGAATAAATGTGGTCAATGAGGGAATGATTGGCTTGGGTGAAAAATGTCGTCTGAGAAATGTGCTGAAATAACCCGTGACTGGATTTAAGATCCATCAAATCATTGAATAGATAATGGGATGGGTCTAACAAATTGACATTGAAGTCTTTGGCAGTACAGGTTCTTGTGACTTGAGCAATACTGGAGCTGAGTTGAGAGAGGCTGTTGGTGGAACGGTATGGAGGCCGGTAGTAAAGGCAAATTATTAAGTTAACTTTTTTCAACTTGCACTCAACCCATACCATTTCACAGTTTGTTGAAGTTTGGTTGCTACATAGACGTGTTTTCAGTAAATCATGGATTAATAAGCAAACCCCACCCCCACGTGATAGGCGATTATTCCTAAACACAATGTATTCCTTATTAAATGAGAGTTCAGTATCATAATGTTTGATTTAAGCCATGATTCTGTAATAGCAATGATGGCAGGTTTAGAGTCCCGAGAATGGATTAAGCAAAAGAGTTCATCAATTTTGTTGGCAATGCTTCCAGCATTTAAAAAAAGCATTTTGTGACCTAGCGAATTTTGTTGACCCTAGTTCACCAACAAAACGAACATTACAGTCAGTTTTTTGAGAACTAGAGTCAGAATCAGATTTAAGTGATGAGCTGAAGAAGAATGAGTCATCGGCGAAGGGAAGTTATTGAGCGGCACACCTTCGGCACACTGAATCAGGTACCGGCCGATCAGAACTGTGCCAATAAAGTATCTAAACCCTTACAAATGGTCAGATTTATCGGAACCTGAAATAGTTTGCAAATAAATAATTAATTTGATTCACAGTTATCTTTATCTTCTGCGCATTTTGACACTCTTTTGTTGCGCTACGATGTTGTTTAGCGGATTTATGGGCACTTTAGTAGCTTAAGGTCGAATTTCAATGTTGCAAAAGTTCCTATTCACCCCAATTCCAGAAAAGAACTCACACAAGGATCATACACAAACAAAATCAAGACAATTGAAGTTTAAGGACATTGATATTGTGCTGAATGTACTTGAAATGTATTGGAATAGTTACCTTGAATCCTTTTGAACATTTTGTGATCATTTTAATGATATTTCCATGTTGTTATAATTATGTATGAGTGGAATTTGTCATGTATGGATACCTGCTATCTACTGAAGATAGCAAAATTAACATAGCAATATTACATTTTGTGAGGACAGCTACAATCCTTTTTAAAAGAAATACTTGTCAGGACAGCGTTCATCCTTTTTAAAGAAATTCTTGTTGTGTTGAATGTCTAGGTGTGTTTTTACTGACAGGGGTAGGGTACATGCACTGTGTTGTTGTACAAAACTAATCAAAATATATTCCAAAATGATAACGTTGGTGACTTTCCCCACCAATGTTCAAATTTGATGAATTAATCTACAAAATAACAGACTGAGCAGATGTACACTTAATCAGGTCAGACTTTGTTTATCATTTAACTTACCTGTTAAATGGTTTTGCCTCCAGAATGCAGGCATTATACACAATACCTTCATGGATGTGACCCTCACATCTTGAAATAGTTTTACAACTTGAGCTTAACTTAGTAACACAACATAAGCTTAACTTAGTAACACAACATAAGCGTAAGCCTACTCTATCCATCATCAATGCATGAAAAAAAATAAGCTTACTTCATAGATATTTCAAATGTGGCCAAATTGTACTCAAGGCTTCATAGTAAGTTACTTTTATGCTCCGTATCACCCCCCCCCCCCCCCCCCCCCATGTACCCCATTAAAGTGCTTACTTGACATTTTTTACCCAAGTGGTGCACCTTAAAACTGTTTGCTGCATTTGATCCGACATTGTCCGGTCAGACTGAGATGAATAGCAGCGGCATCCTTTTCTCTCTAAATAGCATAGAATTACAGTTTCCAATAGGCTTACTTACAAAACACGTCAAAATAGGTCAAATTAAGGCAACAATTGGATCGAAACAATCTCATTCTGGTCGAAAAATCCTTGTTTTACAATATTTGTCTCGAATAAAATTCAAAACAGCTGATTTCTTACCTAATTTTACTTAATAATGAGGTCAAGGGTCACATAATATGGCCGAATTCCCTTAAGGGGTCACACTACTAAATAGAGCTCCATAGGGTTATGTACAAAAACACTGATATAAAACTCTGTGTTAGACCACTAAATTGCGAAATTGGACCTTGTAGAGTGATTTTTTCTGAAAGATGATCACATTTTTCAAAATACGCCCATGGAGTTGACTACCTCTCTGACGAGCTTGGAAATGCCGCCGTAATCGTCAATGTTTCCAGTAAAAAACACAAATTTGAGAGATCTCTCAAAATTTATCTAGATGATATTCACAGTTTATAGTCAGGGTGCATGTAGGTGATGTCCCATTAATCATAATTAATCAAAAATCATAGGCATTTACGCAATTGTATTACTGTCAAGTTTTTTTAATTGAGGATTTTGCCATGCATATTTTCCGATTCTAGCTTTAAACACCGCCCTTAAGGTTAGGGGATACACCATTTAGTGTAGTGCACCCTATACGCAGTTAGATTTTTGTCAGCAATGAAGGAGTGATGTAAACAGCCTGATAGAGTGCAGTACTTTTTTTAAAATTTTCTTTCTTATTCTATGATACACAATAAATGTATACAATAACATCAATATTTACAAAATAATATAATATAGCAAGTTTGTGCAATGTGGCAATCGATTAAAAAACCCCGACATAATTGATATACATGATGACATAGTAATTACAGAGAAATCAGTCTACGAAGACAGAGTTCTTTTTCAAATAGGAATAAATGATTTGGGTGGTTGCCGTATCTAAACTTGCTTATGCATAGTTTCCCAACGGCGATGATGAGGTTAATACATTTTAAATCGTGATGGTCTTATTGTGATAGTTCAATATAACAATTGGTTAATACAAAGCATGTTGATAATTTATGCGAGATAGCTTGACTAGCGTAAGACCATAGCTGTTTTACTATATTACATTTGAAAAAGAAATGGTCGATATGGTCGATCACGTTGCGTGTGTGACAAATATTATTCTCTACCTTACCCATCTTACATAGAAGTACTTTGGTGGGATAAATATTGTGGAGGATTTTCCAATTTAATGAGATCAACTTCGCTTCATCGGTGCACTGTGGAGTGGCGAGCCAAATGTCGGTCCAATTGAATGAGTAATTGGGGAATCTAAGTGGCCATAAACTTGTACACAGAGGAGGAACATACAAATTGTGAATCATGGCTTTCCTAAAACCTTTGTTTGTACAGGTATCAGTAAGGACTGAATTAAAATAAACATTTTCTCCGTTGTTGTCGGGAGTTGTGGCATTGTCACAAGGAGTCTTTGTTAATTTCCAATCAATGGGAAGCGCATTGCGGAGAGCGTAATATTGCAAAATTAAGGCACCCTTGTGCAGTACTTGATGTAAGGAGGCTCAATCAATAACAAAGCCAGTAGGATTGAAATCTTGACTTGATCCTGCTACATGGTTTTACAGATTTGTTTCGTAAGGACCGTTAGGTACTCCTCACTCATCAGGAACTCTGAAGGGGGATGTGCTCCTCCAAATTAAGTTGATCAGAAGTAGAATTTTTGAAATTGGAAATTGGATATTAAATGGGCCATAACAACTAGTGTTTATTATTAAGTGTGGTTATATTAATTTAAACACTGGTTTTTTGCAGATAAATTGATGGAACAGTATCGTTATTTCTGTTATAATCATAAGCTGTATTAATGCTGAATATAATGAGCGGCGAACAGGTACATTACACTCAGCTGTTATTGCCCATAGGAAAGCGAAATATATTGTACGATGTGAACTGATAGTGAAAGCGTCGTTAGATTTAACACGAGAGTTTAAGCAGTGATTTGGATTAAGTGTGTGGTTCCAAGTCAATCCCGGAAAGTCGTGGGTATTTCCATCGCTGCATATTTATATTATATATGTAATGGTGCATGTAATTGATAGGTGTATTAAGCACTGATTTGGATTAAGTGTGTGGTTCCAAGTCAACCCCGGAAAGTCGTGGGTATTTCCATCACTGCATATTTATATTATATATGTAATGGTGCATGTAATTTGAAATTTGACACTTTTTAAGAGAGGATCTTTGGTCAATAGGCAAAACGTTGTCAATTGGGGATCTCTGAGTACATTTGTTTTATTATATCATTTTATAATGAAAAATGGTTTTGTTATTTGGGTGACGAGGTAAAATGGGTTTTTAGGGCATACTGTGCGTAACATAAATTGAGCGCCCCTGGATTTCACATTCTACTTTTGATGGAAATGCATTGAACCTGAACTTGATACTGATTATTACTCATAAGATATTTATACATTATTATTGTTCAATATACCTTAGGCTACATAATATATATAACTCTGAATGGACAGAAGGCGGAAACGATGCCAATGTAACATGTACAATTGTTCAATAATAGGACACAAGCAGTTTACCAGCCACACATATTGCTTTAATCCAAAATTTATTTTGATTTCATAAAATAAAAGGAGAGTGATCTATAACAGCAGAGTAAACCATTTAAAGGTAAGCCTAATTTGTTATCAGAATTGAGATTATGCAGGATCTAAACAGATTACATTAAAATTACCTAATTAAAATAAAACATGGATTTTCCAAATGGATGTGCTGTGACTGAATACTGCAAGAAGTTGTGTTGTAATTATAAACACTACCAGACCATTACTTAATAAAAACGATACTGGTGTTGTAAAATACTTGTACGAAGGTCAGTCATTAAGTGATCATGGTATGGAATGCATTATATTGAGTGTTAGTGTGATCAATAACAAGTATGAACATTTGTCTTTCAAACAATACACTTTTGGATATCTAAGTATGAACTATGACGTCATAGGCTTAGCTTAAAATTAGTACACTTGGGACACTGCTTAATCAATTATTGGCCGGAAATTTGAATTGTGTAAATGAAACACGTGTTCTTAAAAGAAGATTGCATTACATGACATCAGCAGCAGGTAAATCCCGATTTTGTTCGCATAATTATGACACCTAAGACAATAACTGTAATCCCCGTGTAATTTGAAATGTGTAGTATAAGTTGAAAAAGTAAGGAGAAGCAATTGAATAAAAGATATACAAATATCAGTATTTCAAATAGCCCATTTTCATCGGAAAATGCCCAGTCAGTGCAGCACTAGTATTGCGGAAAATAAAACAATTTAGGAAAAAACCAAGCAATAAACCCACTTGGGAGATTCCATAGGGTAGTTAACTAATTATCGGAACTTATTCACATGAAATTTACAGAAAATATACGCATGCGCACACGGCAGATAATTTTGAACTTGGCCAAAAATGGCTAAAATCATGAAATTTACCAGATAAAAGCTTTGCCTCTAATCAGAAATATTGACAAACGCGTTTATCAATGTGTATAATTATTGTGCTAGTCAAAATGAAGATATACATGAATATATAAATCAAAGAAGGCTGCCACAACCTCTCTTGTTACTGCTATCTTTGGCGCTACTAGATGTGTACTGTTAAAGTAATCGTCACATAATTTCAATGGTTTGAGGAAATGTTATGATCAGCTCTTTTCGAAATGCCAACTATTATTGCTTTACATCCCACAACATTTTACTCAATTATAATCCTTCCATTGTACTTTATTCTTTGTTGTTTTCTAAGGTTTAGTGTTGCAGATTTTGATTAATAAAAGCGGCCCCTACTTGGAATTCGGATCTAAACAAAAGTGTGAAACACAGATTAATATGTGCCAATTGTTATATGTTGCTATGCTTGCATTGCCGATATACACGCAAATGTTTTAAACAACACATCTTTCAACCTAATACATATCCAGCCAATATCAGGCAGTGTCTCAAGTGTACTAGTTAACACTAATGCTATGACGTCATAGTTGGTACATAGAAATCCAAAAGTGTATTGTTTGAAAGACAAAGGTTCACACTTTGTATTGCTTACATTATCCCTCAATAGAACAATCCATGTATTCAATACCATGATCACTATTATACAAATACTACATGGTAGAGGGGAAATAGAGCAAACTATTTTCCCTCGGTACTGGCTACGGGCCTATCACCCCGAACCCGAAGGTGAGGGGTGATAGGCCCGTAGCCAGTACCGAGGGAAAATAGTGTGCCCTATTGCCCCGATCATACCATGTAGTATTTGTTTGATTACACCTCACTGTGACTCTGGGGATGAGATTGTAGGGAAATAGTCAAAACTATTTCCCTAGGGAAATAGTACTTGTGAATGGAATTGGCCAATGAATTGGCATGATTAGTTCATGAATATTTATGAGGTGTAATAATATTATTTACTGACTGACCCTCGTGTATATATTTATAGTTTAAAGTGTGTGTGTTATTGTCAATTTGCCATTTTAGTTAACGAATTGCATTATTTGTACATTTTATAAATAGATTTTATAAAATGTTCGTAGATTTATCATGTTACTCATATAATTCGTGACAGTTTGATCACAAGAATAATGTTTGAACCCTTTTTTACGAACTTCATAGGATACCTATAACTAACCAACGCTTCACTACACCTATAGCGTAATCTATTCAATAGGTTTATAATTGGTAATATTTTGTATGAATGCCTTACTCATAGGCAGAACCGACATATTCATTATAAGTATAAGCACTTACATTATTAGATTAATTAATGATGTTTTAATGCGATTTGTCTTTTGCCATTTTGATCTGAATCAATGTGTTCTAATAATTCATCATGTCCAGGTTTTTCTGCTTAGATACCCAGTGAAGTCAACATGGCAATGCTAGGGTTTCTGCCACAACTCCTGTTCATAGGAATATCTTTACTCGGTAAGAAACCATTTTTATTCTGACCTCCGAACATACTCTTAAATTTACATTTATGACAGATACATCTTATCTACAAGAATAAAGAGTCCTGCTCTAAAGATTCTCTTGCGAAAATTATACTATGGCGATAATCATATTCCCCGTGTATTCACATAGCAGAAATGAAGTAATAGAATCTCTCGTAAGGGTTTGAGTAGTATATTGATCATAACACTGAAAAGCCAATCTAAAAACTACATAAAATCATGTTTATGAATTTAAAGAAAGAACTATATACTTGACACATTACATTATTTTTTTCCTTTTTGATGTCATTGATATTGAAAAAGTTAGAAAAATAAGCGTTTTGAACCCTTTTTTAAACTTTTTCCAAATGTTCTATTTAGCTACGGTATGTTACCTGTAACATTGACATTATAACTATAAATAACTGTCTCAACTTGTAAAACAGTTCTTCCCCATAGATATGATGTACAGTTATACAAAACGTTTATTTCAACTTTGTATGGCCATAATATTACCCTACCCCTAACACGAGTTGTTTTATGTCATTTTGAGCAGGTGAATATATAGGGGAATACAGGTATTGCCAATAACATGAATTCGCAAGAGAATTATAAGAGCAGGACAATTTATTCTTATAGACAAGATATGAGTCTATCATGAATTCCTTTTGGAGTATCAGGGGTCAAACCATTTTAAAGCCGAATTTAGAGCTTATTACGTTATTGGTATGGCCTAAAAATAGAGCGTGTTTCTGCTGGGAACGACACCGCTAATAAACGCTAAGTTTGCCCAGTAGAAACAGGCAAAACCCGGCAATAATCGGTATTTTTAGTAATCTCAATAACCTTCACATACCAGGTTTAGAACCGGCAATAATCGGCAATTATCGGCAATAAACGCAATAGAAACAGAAAGGCGATTCTTAGCGGTTTGCGCCGTGAACCGTGTCCGCTGGGTTATACACATTATTGTGAAGCAATCTTTTTCAGGTGCGGTGGCATTGTTTGGTATTACAAAAGGTCAAATGTCATAGCCCATCGACTAGGATCGATAAACTTAGCGGTAACTTTTCGCGAGTAGAAACAGGGGGGGGGGGGGGATTTAAAAAACCCAGCAGAAACACGCTCATAGTGTCATATTAATGTGTTTGCGATACTCTCTGTCGTCATTGTGGAGAGTGTGTGTATATCACGCCTCATGCCAGATGTTGTTTCATCCAAAAGACAAAATAGAATTTCATAATTTGTGTGCAAGAGCACAGAAAAGAAGTTGAGAAAGTAGTAGCCACGCCATACTGTTGGTGTACATCATAGTTGTCTCGAATAACGTAAGTTTGCTATCACCGACAATGTCGCAGCTACAAATAACTCCACTCCATAAATTGCATAAAACAGGACGCCACCACACTAATTGTGAGCAACTATCAGAAGGCTCCGGAAAGCCATTTGGATGCGGGGACATAATAAATGATAGCGATATTAATTTGGTTTTAAGTCATTGCGTAGATTCTTTTATTTACACTTCCATTTGTTTGCAAACAATAACGTCTTAATTGTCACATGCAAGATGAAAGACATGGCATGTTAAACATAATACATACCCACTAACAGAAATAATGACAAGTTATACTTACCACAAATCATATCTCACAGCGTGTCCCAGATAACCTGCAACTTATTTTGACGGTGCTTTTATTTGACTTTTACATCGACGAATACAATCATATTATACATTTTGGAAACCTTAGAATCTTCTCATTTCATACTTACATACGAGGAAATTGTCAACATCTTTGTTGAAGCGGTTTACAAATTACGTGTGATAAAAGACTAATACATCGAAATCCATTTCAGTCTATTTCTTCAACTGATTTCACGTGAAATAAAAGCGCTGTTCCACTGCCTTAATATCTTATGTACCACAAACAAAATAATCTCAGCCTGATTTGTAATAGTATGGAACACCTGATTTTCATTTCAAATTAATAATTAAACATTAAATAAAAAGTTAATATTTCAAATCAGAATTGTTACTTGAACAACCATAACGATACATGCAGACTGAAAGTAACGTGATGGTGATGAAATTCTATTGCACTAAATGTGAAAACATGATCACGATATGTGGCACGGATGAAAGTATAACTAGAGCTCCTCCAAATTAAGTTGTTCTTTCTGTAGACAACAGAGACATTTTTGAGCACACAATGGTGGTGAATTTGACACATTTGACATATATCTGTTTAAATCTTTCCACATTTTTAATTGACTTAATTGGCCATGCCTGCTACATATCATTGAACTTAACAGATGACATTGATATAAACACATGAACATATCACAACATAAATACAATTAGAAATGTTGTAGATTTTTTAATTTTCAATTTCAACTGTTGTATATAAAATGTGTATCAGACATGATTGTTCAACCGATGTTATCTACTCACCATGAAGATGCATGAAGTGTATTGCCCAGTTACAATTTTTGAGTTAAATTACTCCAATTGGTCTTTTGGTCAGTAGTAATGTACTAGTACGGTTTGAGATAATTCACTGTTTTTAGCTCAATAAACATTGAAATCATTATCACCAAACAGTTTACAGAGGTATGAGAGGTTTACAGTGGTATAAGAACAACTAAATAATGTTGGGGGGCTTTGGCCAATTGTGGTCTTCCTTGACTAGGGGAATATATTTTTGCTATTTAGAACCTATGTGAAGGTATTTTTGCTAATCAGAACCTATGTGAAGGTATTTTTGCTAATCAGAACCTATGTGAAGGTATTTTTGCTAATCAGAACCTATGTGAAGGTATTTTTGCTAATCAGAACCTATGTGAAGGTATTTTTGCTAATCTGAACATATGTGAAGGTAATATCAGTAAAACGTAACTTAGATGGGACCATAATCTCGGCAATGTACTTGACAACTTCAGCTCCCCTCACCAAATATTACCAAACTGATTTTGATTGGCAGACCAAATTAGGAGGAATGGTCATTGTCTCCTTTCCCTACAACCGCGGGAACAAGAACTTAAAAATACATGTATTCTGAAAGAAGAGCAATCATATATTAAAGTTGATTATTTTATTTTTATTGTTCTTATAACAGGTGGTGTGAAAGGACAACAAGTACGTACAAGTAAGTACAACAAAACATGTAGAATCATTTGAGGACAACGTTGCTTCTGTCTTCTGTACCCCGTAGGTGGCTGGACAAATACGCCACAACAGTTGACCAATCCTTTTTTACCTTGATGGAGATTGAAAATAATATTCTGAAACCCGTTCTTTTTCTTCTTTTTCAATCATGCAGTTCAGTATTTTCTCTTTCACTGAACAGAATCAAAAGTACTTTACATTAGAATTAGTACAAAATGAACTTTTGAAAATGGAGTACTATAAACCCCGAATAGTGAGCCTAGTACCAGCATGCACATCAATAAATATGCAGACCTCAAAAGGTTTAAGTAGCTAACAGATTGATACAAAAAACCCGGTTAGATTATTCTGAACACTGGAGAAACTTGAGTGATTTGATTTGTTCTTGCCTGTCTGCCTGTGTGATCTGTCACTATAGATTACATTGCTTCGATGTTGTGACAAGCTGATCGATCGATGCGCGCTACGCGCGCATATGTCTTTCGAAAATGCAATATTCTTTGGTACAAGCTTGTTTAGAGCCAAAATGTAGCTCAATCGTGCAAAAAAAGGTGTACATTTCGCGCGCTACGCGCACAGTTCTTTACTCAAATAGTCGGGGGATTTCATTTATGGCAAGGTGGCCCCCCACTAACAATATCCTGCGCACGCCACTGGTGGTTCTTGCATGGCTTGTCTAGTACACAATTATACAGTCATCAAAAAAGTAACTATACACGTAATAAATGGGCTTCTAACTCTTCAAATATATATCCTACCTACAAATATTAAATTATAAAGTTGTTGTAAAATTTGTCTTCTTTAATATGAGATATTGCACGCTAGGATCGGGAAGTGGCACTCGAAAATATAAGGAGAAGTCCGATTTTCATTTTCACATTTTTATTTTCTACACGCGGACCAATCTACGGGTACCTTATTGATTACCGGTAGTGCAATTGGGGGATGCATGCGCAGGTTGGACAGTCGGCCTCATTGTTCCGATGGATCAATACGCCACACACACACGCTACCTGTCAGTCTCTCCCCCGTGTTGAAATGAAAAATGTGAATTTGAAATTGTGACTTTACCTTACATTTTGGATTGTCGCTTCCTAAATATTCAACCGATCCTAGCGTGCAATAACTCATATTAAAGAAGATAAATTTCTCAACAACTTTATGATTTAATATTTCTAGATAGGATATATATTTTTAGAGTTAAAAGTACATTTATGACCTGTATAGTTACTTTTTTATGACTGTATAGCACATTATAACTGTTTTACGTTATAAGATGACATAGAGGAATAGGCACACTAAGATCCAAAATACTTTGGGAGGTAAACAGAACTTCACGAGCAGGGATATCTTGGTTTTTACGCTTTCCCTGTTAATGAAAAGCTTATATTTTGAGAGTATAGTTTAACACCTGGTTAGTATGATGGCATCATTATAATTCAGACTAATACTTGCACATTGCTAAGAGTAAAAGCAAGATATACCAACAGGGTGTGGGGAAACAGGTAATAACAAGGGAGAATAACGCGATAAAATAGATAAATAACAAAAAAACAAAAACAAACGGAAATGCACTGGGACAAGCAATGAAAACTGCTGTGCAATAAAACAACAAAGATATATCTGAGACTACTCAGGATATATATGGTAACAATAAAGATGCGTTATGCGTTATTCTCCCTTGTTATTACCTGTTTCCCCACACCCTGTTGGTATATCTTGCTTTTACTCTTAGCATTTTTATATTTTCGAGATATCCTCTTGTATCAGTTTTCTGATCCTTGGTGTGTTTTGTTCCTGGTTCCGTTGGATTCATCTTTTTACATTTTTTACTTGCACATTGGTTGTTTAAACCAGCCCTCATTATATCGTTAGTCTTGTTAAAACATACAGTGACAATAATATCGTACTGATAAATGATTACACATAGTTGCTGTCATATTAGATTGGATCAATTTCCAACACATATACTTAAGCACTGTACTGTATAATTGTACCCATCACTTATTATTACGATTATATGTAAATGGTACTGTTCAGAATTGTCACTACCATGGTCTTCAAACTACCTGTTTCCACCTCATGGAGAGAACTTACTGCAACATCTGGTGGATGACATTCCCCCACATACCACACATACCACCACATAATTCATTTTGTATCCCTACAATTCTCCAAATAACCTATACATTGACAGATGCAATAGTAACACAGCAAAATGTGTGATAAATCCACTGAACTAGACCTGATTTCAACCAAATTTCTCAAAGAATGTTGCACTGAACTTGCCATCCAACTCGGCACGCTGTTTGAATTCTGCTTCACTCATGGTGTGTTTCCTAACGTATGTAAAACAGCCTCTGTCACTCTGATTCACAAGAAAGGTTCCACGGCTGACCGAACAAGCAGGGTTGCACAAAGTGCGGGAGCAGGGAGCACCGCTCCCGGGAAATAATGAGCAGAATTGGGGAAATAATGCTAAGTGGAAAAAGAAAAAGTATTGTGGAAAAGGGTGAAGAAAGATGAAGAGAAAAAAATACAACTTTGGGTTATGAGCTGTGGTTGCAGGTATACTAACGTGTTTATTGTTTTATTGCTTTTTCCAAGTGGCGACGCTACAGGAGGCAAAGGGAGGGCTATATTTTTGTGCCCCCACCCCCTCAAATAAATCTATTTATTTAAAATTAGAAAAAAAAATCGACAATTTTAGCATAAAAATGCAATTTTTTTTTCACGCTTCGCGCACATTTTCGTACTAAATTGGACAACATTGGACCATTTTAGCGTAAAATGCAACAATTTCTTCATGCTCCCCTAGCAAAAATTATAATCCAATATTGTAATCTGATTTTTATCAAACCTGTTAGTATAGGTGGGGAAATGTTAAGCTCAAAACCTTGCTCCTGGGGAAGAAACAACTTTGTGCAAACCTGCAACAAATGTCGTCCCATCTCACTGCTAAGCAATATCAGCAAGATCATGGAAGTTGTCGTGCTGAAACAACTTCAACGCTTTCTTTCCAGCAACAACCTGATCACCAGCAGTTTGTTGAAAATTATACTAACTCAACTAAAGCTTTACAAGCTTACACACTTTAAAGTATATACTTCACGACGATACACGACAAAATAATTTCACTAATATTTACCAAAAAAGCCAACTGATGGAATCACACACACTGAATACTTTTTACTTCGTATTTTTTACTGAAATATTTCAAGTGAAACATAATATAATTATCGTCAAATACTTCAATTAACTCTCCAAAACCCCAACAGGTGACATCAGGCAGCTCCTGGTAGATTTAGTTCCGAAGTTTGCAGCTGTGTAGGTTCTTTTGATGCCCATAACCTCCATATTTTTTTTCTTCTTTTTCTTGTATTTATATGTTTGATGAGGTTCTCTATATGTTTGGGCTTTTATCTTATACCTACGTGACTTTATCGGCATTTGTAACCCCTGCCCATTTGTATTTCTTGTATTATGCACATTTTCTGAGTTGCAGTTAACCAAATGATTGGCCTTTCAGCGCTCTTTGTAGAATTACCAGTTTGACTACAAATCATTTACCTTCATTAATGTCTGAAGGGCTATTTGTTCACATTTGCTCTTTACATACAAGAAAAATAAAATAAAGAAGATGTATCAACTTTTGGGACACCTTGTACAACAAGCTTTCACTAAATTAATTTGTTTGTGATCCCATATGACCCCATATGCTATGTATTTGTTGATTTGTATGAGTTATGTGCTGGTTAATTATAGTCTATGTCAGGGGAACAATAGCTAACAACGGACAAAAGGTTTACACAAGATATTTCAATCTGATGTGACTAGTCTATTAGTGTCAGAATGCATGCCTATTCAGGCTCAAATATATTCATTCATCATAAATGTGCGCATTTTGAACTTTTGAACTTAGAGATCTGTCAAAGTTTGTGCTGAATATAGAACTGGTAATTGTCAGTAGAACAATAAACAGGAGGCTTTACATGAAAACCTTTAAACTGATAATGCCAACATGCGTACTTAGATTTGACAATGTAATAATTATTATGTATTATATCCCCATAACACGTGCCTGTGTCAGGTTAACATTGGAGAAATGGTTTATAGAGATAAACTTGAATTTATTTTTACTAGACCGAATAATATGTATTTGTTTAGATTTGACAATCCAACAATTTGTTTTATTTCTATTTATAACAATTGGCTAACAGCCAAGACAAACTCAATAGTGACATAAGCATTAAATTAAAGGGGTGCCCTACACATCAAACAAACACAGAAACATATGGACTCACAAAATAATAAGCAATATAACTCCCCCCCCCCCCCCAGCCCACCGCACCAGACCACCAGGCTATTAATAGAGTTGGAGGCGGAGAGCAGTGTTAAAAGCAGGCAGAGAGGCACAGTTTACTGTGTCCTTAGAAAGGTAGTTCCATAATGTGGGAGCATAAGGGTAAAAAACAATATTTTATTGAATTCCCCCATAAAACTGATTTGTTTCAGCTTAAAAATGGGGACAGGATTTATAGAGATAAACTAGAAATCGTTGAGACTATAGTTTGATCAGTTCCAAATTTCATTACAGCACACATAGATTAGAAGTGTAAATTGTGCCCCCTGCCCTCTATCGCCCTTAAACAGTTATTGGAAGTCCGCAACATATTGGATTGACACCAATGTTATATAACCACTTGCCAACAAGGCATAGCAACCGTGTCATCAAAGGTTCACCTCTATGTTAATAAGTTACGGAAGTATTGATTCTGTAAGGTTGTGTACATGCTATCTGAGACTAATATACCTAAAGAGATAAGAAGCACCCATTGATACCTGCCATGCGCAGCGATCCATGGTCCGATGAAACATTGTTATAGTTGATGGCCCATCGATTATCATCATTCAGTTTAATCTGTATCACGAACTCATCCTTTGAGTAGCAGCGCGCTATTTTTAATCCAGTGTTATCCACACGTGTATTACATTTTTCTTGATTTCTTTTCCTGAACGCACTTTAGTAAGGGATGGTGACCGACTCACAGACCTTGATATATTTCTGAAATAATATTTATATCGCTAAAATTATGGCATTTCTGAAGAGATAATAATAATAATCAGTATTTATATAGCGCCTTTTCCAAATGGCTCAAAGCGCTGTGATTTTGCTGCTGGTGAATCATCAGAATCATGTCGCATCAACTAGGGTGCTGCCAATTTCTAGCGCAAACCTATCCGCAGTTAGATTGTAACATCCACCATTTTTCAACGCAGCTCCCCAAATACCTTTGGGTCAAGGAAGTTTTTTGATTTAACCGAAACAACTGATCACAGATTTTGAAAGCAGGAGGAAACCGGAGTACCCGGAGAAACCTGCGAAGCGTGTCCTGGATCGTGATAAACCAAATGCACATAAAGCCCGCGGTCGTGCACAGAATTGACCCGGGTTTCATTGGTGCAAGGCGAGAGAACTAACCGCTGCGCCAACACGCTCCCCGTTGCCAATTAAAACCTATTGGGTACATAATTGATCATAAACAATGTATTGTGATAACCAAATATCATACAGGGTGTCCCAAAAGTATATGCACGACTTTGAAGCTTTGTATTTAACAAAATATAAGTCGTATTGAAAATATGAATACATATTTAGAAAGAGGAGATGTGGGAAATAATTTTGATACCAAACATCGGAGTAACATCTGTTTATAATGCCACCCTAGAAGTAAAATATGTATTACTGCAAGAATGTAATTTTATACTTCGGAGGAA
This sequence comes from Ophiura sarsii, assembly GCA_035610835.1. Taxonomy (NCBI): domain Eukaryota; kingdom Metazoa; phylum Echinodermata; class Ophiuroidea; order Amphilepidida; family Ophiuridae; genus Ophiura; species Ophiura sarsii. Next base: position 2,548,981 of record CM069457.1, read on the forward strand.
TTAAGTTCATAAATCAATACCTATTGAGATTAACAAAAATACGGGTAGATTTAGTTACACGGAAAGTGATGCGTCAATTGTAATATTTAAAATGTTACATTACAGTTATATCATCATAATAACAAACTAGATCACGCATAATTTTCGTTTCTTTACTGAAATCTAATTTAAATGTTTTCCATGTATACAGAGACGTGTGCTAATGCAAAAACACAGACCTATACAATTGAATAACGTATCAGAAAAGTGAACACACACATCACACAGCCGTCAAACATGTTAAAATTTAAACTTAGCGGATTATTTTAATGCTGCTTAAAGGCCTCATCGAAGGTTGTTTTACCCATTTAGAATATGTTCCTGCGTTCAAAAATGTATCCACCAACTTCAGAATGGATATTCGTCCTGGTGCGCGTTTCACTTTGAAATGTTTTCTGAACTTTTGTTGAGTAAGTTGAACTGAATGTGTTTCAGCGTAGAACCATACAATTTGTATTCGCTTATCTATGCTGTAAACCATCTTGAATGAAGACTTTTGCTGTGCAATGTTGTCTACTACACTTATATGTTGTGAGTGACCGAGTTTGGTATTAAATAACATTAATGTTGCAAGGTAAGCAGTGAACTGTGACTAATGCGCAACGTTGCTTTCATACCGTTAATTTATGCGCACCTTTAGCAACAATGTGTGGTACTTGGTATGGGTTGGTCTGGCACACGGCCAATGACTTTCAACCAGTTTTATAATGGTGTGCGTTCACCAATAGGGTTGTGTTTGGTATCAAATTAATTTCCCAAATCTCGTCTATCAAAATATGGTTAAATTTATACCATATGATTTATATTTTATGAGATATGACTCTTCAAAAACGTGCATAGACTTTTGGGACACCCTGGAGTTTGTATTTAGATTCATTATGAATTAAACTAAAAAAGTGATGTTTGAAGAACTTGTTTATGAATTAAAGTATAACATTTATTTCTCAATTCATGTTAAATATAAACACATTACCATGAACTTTGTTACAATCCTTGTGTATATGCCCAAGAATGTACCCAATATGTTTTAATTGTCATATCTCTTCTGAAATTCCAAAAATATAGCGATATAAGTGTATATTCATTTTAGAAATATATCACGTTCTGTATGTCGGTAGCCACCACATGCTAAAGCGCGTTCAGGTTATTAAAAAAGTGTAATGAACGTGTGGATAATTATATACTGGATTCAAATAGCGCGTTTACTCAAATGATGAGGTCGTGCTACAAATTAAACTGAATGATGATAATCGATTGGCGATTGACTAAACAATATCCGCATCGGACCTTGTGTACAGCGATGAATAGCTGTAGTATCGTGCAGGGATATAGGGATAATAAACTCCCAAGACAAAACCCCGATTCTCTTGACCTTAATAGTTTGCCGCAACTGGTCTAGGTGGCGCGCTATCATGTCCAAATAGTTGGAGGGCTAAGGGATTATTTGATTCACATTCTTCTCAAAAGCACCAATTGGACCCATATGTTGCTCATGATCATACCATACTCTCTTGATTTTTGATGGATGCCAAAATTAGAGCCTTCTGGGAGGGACGGCCATATTGGCCAATTCCAATATGGCCGCCATACTGGGGGGATCAAAAATTCAAATTGCTTCAATTAAGCTGACAAGCATACCAAATTGTTTGTCTGATGTGTGGTTACTGAGATATTGAGCAAAACCTGAAAACGTCGTTGACCTTTGCTTTTGGGGGTCAACATTTGAACATGCTCCGATTTATCAAATTGTTCGTCAGATCACAATGGTTCAAGAAATGGTAATTGTTACCACCTGGAGTCGTTTTTGTGCCTTATACAGGGTCGAAGAGTCACAATCCCTATCATACGCCTATATACGCCCAAAAGCAAAGGTCAAAGAACTTTTCACGTTTTGCTCAATATCTCAGTAACCACACATCGGAAATGGTCTTGGTGCTCAGACAGACAATTTTCAGCTAAATTGAAGTAATTTGAATGTTTGATTCCCCAGTATAGCGCCATATTGGAATTGGCCAATATGGCCGTCCCAGAAGGCTCCAATTTTGGCATCCATCAACAATCAAAAGAGTATGGTATGAGCAACCTATGGGCCAAATTTGGTGCTTTAAAACAAATTTGAACTAAACCTCCACTGTGATGCCCTAACAGCCCCAACTATCTTTGCTTAATAGTGTGTCGCAACTGTTATAGAGTGCGCTATGTTATGGGCCAAATCTGAACAATGCACAGATTGTGAGATTCAATCGCCTGTACCGTGCTTCTTATCTCTTTAGGTATTGTAAATATCAGCCAATCGATATGACAATTGGAACCATGCACGCGCTAATAAATCATGCTGCTTAGCAGACTAAATATGCGCGCCAAATACAAATACATATGGAGTGCATAGGAATGTACATGCCCCTATAGTTTACGGTGAGACTGTGCATAGCTGTACATTGCTGTACATCCCCTACTAAAGGTCAAATCTAAAGGTATACCTTGGAATTTCCTTTTTTAACACATTATTTGGCTGGTAAATACCACATATTTGATATCAATAGAAAGCTTGAAACACATTTTATCAGCTACAATTACTTATTCTGTGATTAAAACTACTCCCTTTGAGAAATGCCATCTGCAAGTACGAAGTTTCACGTATTTCGCATGACATCGGTGTTCCCCACAATACTGACTGGCCTTTTAAAAGGTATGCTATCCCCAAAATATGCCAGCCGGTAGCCTTAGTCCCACTCTTGAAAGTGTTATGCATTTTATGGATGACATGTCCGGCATTTATTCATAAAAAAGCCACCAAGAAATGGTATGTTTTCCCACAGCGTTACACTCAAATTACCCGGATGTGGCAATCAACGGCAAAATTTGTCTTTAGAATCATATTCATGTGCAGGCGGCAGAAACATTGGAATTTAGGGGCAGATAGTTCCTTCGCCTTACACCAATAAAACCCGGGTCAATTCTGTGCACGACCGCAGGCTTTATGTGTATTTGGTTATCACAATCCATGCACGTTCTCGCAGGTTCCTGCTTTCAAAATCAGTGATCAGTTGTTTCGGTTATCAACAACTTCCATGACCCAATGGTATTTGGGGAGCTGCATTGAAAAATGGTGGATGTTACAATCTAAAGTGAGAATAAGTTTACGCTAGAAATTGGCTGCACCCTAGTTGATACGACCTAATTCTGATGATTCACCAGCAGCAGAAATTACAGCGCTTTGAGCAAATGAGCAATTTGGATAAGGCGCTTTATAAAATACAGATTATTATTATTATTATTATATTATTGTTATTATATTATTATTATTATTATTATTATTATTATTATTATTTGGTGCATGGTCTTAGTATCGTGAATTCATTCAAATATTGTGTGAAAGTCCCGGGTGAAAACGGATGATAAATTAAGTAGAAATACTCTCACTTATACTCTTGTTATTTATCTGTATTTGTGTTTTTGTTTGTATTTAGATTGCCAATCTGATTTCGATTGTAATGGTGGTGTGTGTGCTGAGACTGGACCTACCAGTAATCGAGTAACTGGTGTATGCATCTGTCCTGACAGTAGATATGGACCAAACTGCAACAGTGGTAAGTTTATCATTAAAAAGAAAAATTCTTATATTAGCGTTCTTACTAGAAAAGTTTGGTGAAATATCAGTTCTAAATACCCTACTTTCTGGAGAAAATAGTTCTTAAGTCCCCGATTGTGAGACCTTGTATGGCACACCCCTACCCAAAAACATATTGAGTGCACCCCCCCCCCCCCCCCCTTCCCCCACACTTCGGGATTGTTGGTGTGCGAGTATGTAAAACCGCACATGACTTTGGCCGCACGCACGAGTCACGCATATGATGCACAGCCCAGTACTAATTTGGTTGTGCATTTTGTTTACCTATACGCTTGATTTCTAAAAGGCTAATATTGCCGAGGTACAAATCACAAGTGGCAATTTTACGTTTTAATTAGGCAACTTAACCAAATACCACAAACCACGGCAGCGCATTCCCGGTTCGGGGAGCGGCAATTTATTGGTTCATCTTGTCCCTTTTTTAACAAAAACGGGGAGAGGGTTAGGGTTATATAATGATTAATATCCTTGAAAGGGGAGCAAGCAGAGCATATACGAGGGGCATTTAATAAATACCTGCAACAATTTAACATCTCTGAACCGTGATATTATGTGTCAATAAAATAAACGTATGATACTTAAACAATAAGTCTTACCCCTTTCTCACGGGAAATGTCAAACATGTGGGTCATTGTTATCATGTAATTTCAGTACTATTATAAACATCATGGTCTCTAGGCTCTGACAATTGACAAGAATCAGCATTATAAATCAAGCGCCAATTTTAACACTGTTAACGCACGTCTTAATGCATGCCTTAAACTTGTCCGCAAATTTGTAACATTTATTTCCCTAACCAGTGCCCTGAGATCCTCAGTGCTGAAATGTAATGATAAAAATGACCTACGTTATCGAAAAAAGAGAAAGACTTACAGTTGCATAAGTTTATATTACTGACACGTGTCACGGTTCAGAGATTTTCAATGGTTGCAGGTATTTATTGAATGCCCCTCGTAAGACGTGGGGTGCGGGGCCCATTTAAAAGGTCCTGGAAAAGTGTGTGTTTTTAGATGCATTTTGAGGCAATTTTTGGTCTATTTTATAAGGAAACGGGTGATTTTCTCAGCTGGTTTTTATCAATAATAATGATGAAACATTAATGATCATTTGTATTATGATTATGATAACTATCCTTGAAAGCAGAGTGAGCGTGGAGTGGTGAGCGGTTACGGCATGTGAACATTTTGAATTGTAGGTGAATTTTGAGGCCATTTTCGGTCTATTTGACTATAGGAGTCTAATTATAATCTTATTTGTTTGTGATTTATCACATAGGAGATCCATGCAGCAGAAATCCTTGTGGGGGTGATGGTACATGTTTGAATTATGGTAACTCCTTTGTATGTAATCAACAACGACAACGTAAGTAAACCTTTAACTATATATCCCATAATGATTTATGCCGTGTTTGAAAACTCCTAGAAATATAAAAAACAAACATTGCGGTTTAAATCTTATACATGTTAAGTAATGAAGAATGTGATCCTACTTACGCTGTCAATTTCATTTCAATCTTTATCCATTCCGATATGGCATGATATCACTTTCAGCGTATTTCAATTGATAAAACTAACAACAAACTTCAAAACTTCCGCTGAACAATTCCCTCACACGATTAAAATATTGTGCCATAAATATCACAAGATATCTAGTTTTTAACTATAGTTGAAAATTAAAAAGAAACATAACAAATTACCTGCATATTATTTAGATTGAGCTTCCACCAAACTGGATTTAAATGCTACACGAGTAAATAGTGCTTGCAAACTTATTATAACATGGTAATACCATATCATATTTAGATATCATTCACTTTTTCCCGTTTCCAGTATTACAATCATGTGCATATATTTAATCATTCAAAACAGAGCAAAAATGAAACAACGTATTGTTGTAAAGTTGTAAACTAATCGAAACTAGTTAAGCCTATATGTATCCTTCCAGAAATTCACGTTAAACTGCTATATACGAGGGTCATTCAATAAGTTTTACCTCCTAACTCATAACATCACTACTGTGAATGTTAGCTTAATGAAATTTGTCATGATAATTGATACCTGTTTTACTTTTGTTATAATGCGATCAAAGCCAGAGAGAGATTTTGGACAACGGACACGGAAATTAACCTAAAGATAAATACACGTTTTTTGGTTAAATGATAAGATATAACAGCCCGATTTACATACTGAAAATAGAAGACAATTGGTGTTTTCTGAATATAATACTGTATTTTCATGTTAAATCAGATCGTATGCAGTACCAACCTTTGTAGGCTTGGAAATAGTACAATATCAACTCGAATGTAATGCTAGTCTTTAGCTAACTGGAATTCTGCTATTCAGTCAAATATTCGTTGTTACAAGTCAAGCCACAATGATGCCTCGAGTGTTAAATATTAACATGACAGTCACTTTATGAGTTTTCCTTATACTAGGATACAACCTTTAGAATAATCAATCAGGTCATCAGTTACAGAAAATGTTCTCTTTGAGAGACTTGGAATATATCCATTAGTCCTGTATAATGAAGATTCCTTAGTTCTAATGAAAAACCAAATACTGACTTTTGCAGCGGTTCTCTTAGGGTATGGTTAAAATTAATGGCTGTTCTGATCTGGTTCTGGATAAATAGAGGCCATTTTCCCCCAAGAAATCAGTCTTTATAGTCTGTTCAAGAGATATTTGTAATTTAGAACGGTTTTAATCACCCGATTGGGACGTTTTGTCTATTATAATTGGTCAAATGAATAGCACTTGGGAGACATTTGGCTGTCGTTTTTGCCGTTTCCGTCGCACTAAATAGACGTTTGGTTTTCACTACTTTCTGGAAAAGTACAACCACTACTCAGACTAATTTACTATGAATTTATAGCTGAGATTCCGAGCTACAATTGTGTAATATTTCATAAGACTGGCTTATATGATAGCAAAGTTATGAGGTAGGAGGTAGAACTTATTGAATGACCCTCGTATATATATACATACGGTCATGTTGTCCAATCTTCAGGCGAATAGATGCTTCGCCGATCGCAGATCTAGCACACATATGATAATGTGAATACACAATCAATGGTGTTTTTGATCAGCGATCAGAGCTGCATAATATTCCCGAAGTGGTCAATACACATCAAAAGATAAATGTGCCCAAAATCAGTATTAAAAACGATCTTCGTATTTTGAAAAACCTGCTCTACCAGGCAACACAGAGGAGAAATCATAGTTAGCCAACAATGCACTGTAACATTGTGACAAACCTAGGGTCTAATATGTCTTCACACACTCTTTACAATATTAGCCCTTTCCCATCATCATGCCTTGCTGAACAATTGAATGACCGCGCGAACTTTAAACATGTATCCATGCTGTGTGCATTTAAAACCATACTATCACAAGTGGATTAGCCGTATTATCACATTCAGTGAATGAATAGATCGAGGTCATGATACTGTTTGTAAGGGAACCTGTACAACTTGATACACATCTTATTTTGAGGTCATATTTTTGGACCGTGGTGCATTGTTTGCTGACTACAAATTCTCCTCTTAGACAACACGGAAACTGTGACGTCAGTCCGGGAATCTGACCGTATTGACACGTCAGTTCCTCCCGGAGTGACGTCACCAGCGAAGTCGCCCAAACCATTTCATGGTTCATTGCGTTTCTGGCGAAGGGCTTGGATTTGGTATACGGCCGAACGTATTTTATCTTTTTGAAATATATTTGTTCACATTTTATAAAAAATAACATGTGAAATGTTCTAACTAATATATTGTATAACTTTTAAAAATAAGTTTCATGAGCACGTCGCTGGACCTTTAAACACTTTTTAATTGTACATATCGGTTTAGTAAGGCGACCAGGTTGTAAGTACATGACGATAATTTGAATCCCCTTCCTTTTCTCTAAACAAAAAACCAAGGTTGACACTATTGCAACACATTTAATCTTTAAGTATGTTTACGATATATCCCTGCTGAAGTTATTTAAAAAGATCCAGTTTGGTGCCATATTGGTATAACTGAGATATCCGCCAAAAACGATATATCAGATGGTGTAATCCATTTGTTGATCTCGGATAGAATAATCCAGCGTCTTAGTATTTTGTGTACCCTCATTTTGTTTGGAAATCAGGTTTATTGCATCTACATAATACAGTATACTAACCACCTTCTTGCTGTTTACCTTAAGGTTGTTCCTATGGCTATTCTTTTATTTGATATTTTAATAGAGCTTGCTGTGCTCCACAATAATCTGAAATGTGAGATTGATTGGAGGTACGGTTTTCTAGATATGACAATTTTATTGTCAAATAATATTTTTTGAATTATTTTGTTTTGTATTGTTTTTCGGCCACCAGAGGGCAGTCTATTTTCTTTTGTTTTATTTTGGCTTTTGACTCCCTAGGTAAAATGTCTATACTTTTCTTTTTTTGCTCTCATTTCTTATTGAACATTCAATTATATTCCCGCAGCACTGATATTAAAGACAGTTGTATATCCAGCATATTACACCAAGTGGCATTACATTTAGAAAAGTGCATATTTTTTTTAATTTGATAGATAATTAAGTTTAATTAAATATGCAGATGTCTTACATCCTCCCGCACAGGAAACTTTAATTAACAAGCTCCCAAAATGTGTAGCATTTATACTTTTCTTGTAAACATTAAATAACCATTTTTGCATAGGTTAATTATTCTTCGTATTTTGCGCTTCAATGTTGCTTCATTTTTGACAATAAAATTGTCATATCTAGAAAACCGTACCTCCGATCAATCTCAAATTTCAGATTATTGTGGAGCTCAGCAAGCTCTATTTAAATATCAAATAAAAATGTAGCCATAGGAACAACCTTAAGTTACCGTCTATTGTGTAAACTTCCTAATTTGGCAATTTCGGTGTATAACATCAACATTACCAGCACCACTCGCCACATTAAGGGGTGTGGACCCTCAGCATAGCCTCCGTAAACCTGCCGCAACTCCTTCATTATTCATTTAATCTATATACTTTTCTTGAAGAAAAGGGTTCAATGAATCCAATCATGAACATGAAATTGACCATTTTGAAGAAAAAAACCAAAAACCCCATTTTTTTGGACCAATTTTAGGTTTCGTCAAGATAACTAAAAATATATTTTGTGAAATGTTTAACATATTCGTAATAACATTTTCTAGGAGAGTTTTTGTTGTTGGAACATCTTATTTAGTTTCTGAATTATTGACCAAAAAGTGCTGAAAATGTGATTTTCATAACTGTGAAGGTAAAAAAAAATCACAGTTTTGGCACTTTTAATCAATAAGTGCCTTTAAGTGTGTCAAAAGAAATCAGACAAGTGCATTATAGCGATGACACCATAGTGTAAGTATTATCATTATTATTATTATTTTTGTTGTTTATTTTAATCCTAATCTCTTGCAGGTGCCTGTGTTAGCAGTCCATGTCAAAACGGGGCTTCGTGTCAGGATTATGGAACCGGTAATTCATACACCTGTATATGTCCTGATGGCTTTGAAGGTGTCAACTGTGAAAGATTTGGTGAAGGTAAGTTTAAAAACTTGCTACAGTGAACATTGCACAGTCAACAAAATAGTAACTTGCCACATAATAACTGTTTTTATAACTGTGAAAGTATAACTCCTACTTGGAAATATCAAATTAAAAAGTTGTTGAGAAGTTCCTCTTTAATTGGATATAATACATGCTAAGAATGGTTGAAAATTAAGTTACAATCCAAAGTTTAAGGTAATGATTTCATTAAATACTCCCTTGCTGATCGATACGAGAGGCTCGATATTTTTTTTCTTCAAACCAGGCTCAATAAAAACACACCGGGGCCCGATACAGTCTCTATCAAGTATAAATGGAACTGTTCCCTAGATAGATTATTTTATCAACCTGCCCCTTTTTATATTTATACAATGTTATACTTATTGTTGCTACTTTCAGGTAATACCGATTGTGGTGGTACCTGGTACGAACCCAAGGGCATACTGACTACTCCAAACTACAATGCAAACTATAGGAACCGAGATGTTTGTGCATATTTCATCAAGTTACGAGAGGCTTCTCAGATTGTGTTCTACTTCACCGACTTTCAAACCGAGGAGTTTAAAGATGTACTTGAATATGGTCGAGGAAGTCAAGTTGATATTAATAACGGCGTCGTAGGTTCTTTTGAAGGAAATCTTGCATCAAACAACATGCTTCCTAATGCCATATCAATTGATGTTTCTGATGGTCGGCCGCTCTGGTTCTTTTGGAGTACAGACAGAAATATTCCACAAAGAGGATTCCAACTTGTCTACACAGCAGGTGAGTGTGTGCATACATTAAATCTCATCTCATTATCAAACCTGTAACAAATACAGGCGTTATCAACTCATGAATCGGATGACAGATAAGATTCGCAGTTGCACGTCCTACAGTCCTACGTCCTATAGTTCAGTCAGTTCCAAATTGGTGAAACCTGTTTACAACAGCAAATGAATTCAGAGGAGCTTCACGCGCAAAAAGCTGGCATGGCGCAATGTGGCGCGAAATATCGCAGTGCCATTGTATGCATGACGCTTGCCAAAATCGTGCTCATATGGTTGGATTACTTTTGCGCGCGGATAGATGAAAACCAAATATTTCTCGCCAATTTGGAACTGATTAAAAACTAAGACTAGCAACATACGGTATCCAAAATCAAGAATAATGAAAGATGCCTTTATTTTTTGTGGAAGCACTTTTAGTTTTGATTAACTGTAATTGTATAGGGTGGCCCTGGATAACTGAAGTCCTGCCCGATCACAGTACGGTCTAGTCACTCCCATCGTAACACGTAACTCAGTACTAATAATAAGTATAATAGTTTGATAATGTTAATGACAAATGAGATTCGCAGGTTCTTCATTCATTATAGTTACACAAGTGTTACAGCTCTAATAAAGATGGGCATAATTCCTTCAATGACGTCACCAATATCACAGGCTCCACGCTTATCCTGGCTCAATTATCAATTGACTTAACCACAGCATAAAGGCTATTGTGTACCACCAAAACATCTAACGGTTGAGGGGCGGTCTTAAGATTTGCATGAGTGGTCACAGAGTTCCATCAGTGTTTAATTGCATAAAAACATCTCAGTTATATGCTAAAACCTATGATCTGGGACTAGATATTTTAGAGAATTGACCAATCAGAGCGTTGGATTTTTCAGCTGATTAGTATCTGCATATATTGCTCTAGATAGATGTATGTATATTGGAAGTGTTTCAGCTATACTGAGAGGGAGGAGAGGCATCTGAAGATGGGTGGTTAGATTTTACCTCACAACTTATATTTTTTACTCCTTTTTTCATATACTAACCCTATATTGAATTGCATAAATCTAACTAGCTGTGTATCTAAGGATTCATTTGGTAGTTTAAAAAAGGGAAATGGTTGGGTATTTTTTCTAATATATTTGAACCCGTAAATAAGGTCAAAATTAAAAAAATTCAATATTCTACTATTTATCCGAATAGTGAGCCTATATTCTTCTCTTTTAATAAGAATTGTTGTTTTTATGTTACTAAATGTTTGTTACTATTAAGTAGAATAGTAATTTCAAATATATTACTGATAAAACACTGTAAAATAGAGCTAAAACCATTTAAATTCTATATTTTATAGCATAAATATGCACACCATATTATACCTGCATGTCTCCTATACTCTGTACACAGACCGGGGTACATTATTGATAATCAATAATCCCTATTCATGCGATCTTGACCATCCAATGTTCTGCTTGGGTTAAGTGCATCGATTTATTGGATTGGACACAATGGGAGGCCAGGTCTGTAAATTACAAGTGGTATTTATGGTTCAAATTATTCCCTGGAAAGAGGGTTGATTGCGAATGGGAGGCCAGGTCTGTAAATTACAAGTGGTATTTATGGTTCAAATTATTCCCTGGAAAGAGGGTTGATTGCGATTGGCTGTCCAATTATGTCAATCACTTGAGCTGCAAATTGGTATTATGCCCATCTGTAAAACTTGTGGTTAGGAGTCTATCTAAACTACCACCCAATCCTGATAGTCCGTTACAGTAACTGCTGTAAAAAAAACCGCAACCATATTCCACTACAGTTTTACTGTGTCTATGGTTTAACGTGTACCATGCGTTACAGTCAACGACAGTTGTTACTGTGCCTGTGTTACAGATTAGAGTTATTCCGTTATAGCGTCCAAAACGAAAAACCGCTATAACACTGACAAAATAGTTTTAAAAATTTAAGAATGTAGGATATTCAATATTAACTGTTTAAGAATGTAGGATATCCAATATTTACTGTTTTAAAGAATGTAGGATATTCAATATTTATTGTTTAAGATTGATCCAGCTTTTGTATTTACCTCCCCGACCGTCAACCCACTTTCTAATATATAATCGTTAATGAATATCGTTTCAGAAGTGTTTTTATTACAACTTTTATATTACCGTAACGCATGCACAGTAATAACTGTAGCGGACTGGACACATGTTACATGGTGTGTGTATGGTGATGGTAATGCCACATAAATGATGACACAAAAATGACAACAACAATAAAATCACGTACCAGATTTAAACATACACAAAATCCTAATAAAAAACCAGATCCATTGACTTATCATTAATGGGTTTAAAGGAAAAAGTAGAGTGTTCATCAGAAAGCTGAAAACACACCCTTTTTGACAGGGCTACCGAATTACCTCTATTTCATAACGTCCTCATAGATACTACGCAATCATGTGTTTAAAGTGTGAGTTGTTTGTATTTCCATGATAGATGTGAATGACTGTGCACCTGCACCATGCTTGAATGGAGGAACATGTATAGACGGGGCATTTACCTATAGCTGTCGTTGTCGAGTGGGATTTACCGGCCTCAATTGTGAAACAGGTAAGATTTAGACATTTTGGATTAAATGTTCAAATGAACGACTTGACCCCTGTACTGACCTCTGAATACATGTTGTTTTATATGCTGAGGGACTTCTATGCTCAAGGTATTTGAAATATGTGTTGCGATCTGTGAAAACCTGTCGGATGTCGCAAAATGTGAAATAGGGATTATGGGTAAAAAAAATAAAAAAATAAAAGATTAATTTTTAGAAAATCATTTTTTAATACTTTGTGTCATCACCTTTTATGAAATTTCACCTTCAAAAACTTAAGTCACTTTTCTAATTAGCCTTATAATGTTATTCTATTGAACTACGTATCTTTTATGGCCTGTTTTCATGATTTCTTGTTTTGTAGCTTTTTATGACATCACAATCATTATTCACTCATAACTTTTTTTGTAGAGATGGTAGAAAAATGATCAAAACAATTCTGTAATCAGCACAGATTCAGCTTTCTTATGATATAAATATCTCCAATATGAAAAATCCCAACATGTGGTGGGTTTTCACAGATCGCATCACATATTCCTTTGATGGCCAATAGAACATTTCAAATTGAGAATGGAACACTTTGAACATACAGGTCATGTGAATGGAGCAGGTTTTCTGACATGACAAGATTCTGAAATTTGGATTTTCTTTTATCTTGGTACCTACTGTTCGGACTAAATTCATGGCTTTAGGAGTGAATGATGACATATGGTCTTCGCCCAAAATATTTTCCCTCATGGATTTATCATATATTTCTGTATACTCGCTTTGGACTAATAAACACCATTGGGCACTTTTTGATAAGTTTCGCCAAATTTACTGTTATAAACTGTATCTATTCCTATCTATATACTGTTGTTGTTTCTTTTCGTAAAGACAACATGGTAAAAACATTTTTACAGAAACTATACATTGTACGTCCGACAAATAGACAAATGTTAAGAACTTTTCTGTATGTAAACAATAAAGCAATACTTTTACACTCTTTTCCATGAGGTACTTGTTGATTGTTGGATGTGATTGCATCCCAAATTATGACAGGCACTCAATTAGGTTTACTCAAAAGTTGTTGCCCCCTTTATAGTGATCAACTGATTGTCATATTGTACTGTAATTCACTGAAAATGTGGACTTTTTTTAAATGTTGCATAATCTGAACTGTGCTTGTTATCATTTCAATTTCAGAGGCCAATCCTTGTGCCAGCCGGCCATGTCAAAATGGTGGACAATGTACTGGTACAGGCGGCACTTACTTTTGTCAGTGTCAGCCAGGGTGGGCTGGAACCAACTGTGAAATAAGTAAGTCTGATCAGATTATTATAGACATTCAAAATGTGTGATGAAGTAAATTGGTTTGGATCATGAAACTTTGTTTTACATTGTGACGCAACTACTATTATGTGGCATGTGCAGGATTTTTTATGGTGGGGGGGGGGGGGGGGGGGAGGGGGGTCTCTTCACCCCTCAATGACTTCACACCATTTCGCCCAATTACCTGTTCTTGAAACACAGTCAATTCTTTTTACTATTTACATGAAACCGGCCATAATTTTGGTTTTAAACAGGTGTAGCGTGCAACAATTGGCTATTTTTATACTAATTTGGTTTTGATTCACCCGAGTGAAGTCTTGAAATTGGATAGAAATGAAGTGAAACCCCTTACATTCCTCCGAGTGGGTGCAATTCTCCAAATAATAGTCAGAAAAAACTTTGGAATATGACTATTTTAAGGATGGCCCTTCATGTAGAATTGGACCTGAAATCGTAACGCTGACCTTTAAATGCAGACATTAACTCCTCTATAATACAGATTTTCTGACAATTTTGGCATTCAATTGCAATTATTTTTGGAGTTATGGTTTGTCAAAAATGGCAAACAGGACAAAAACCATATATCACATATCACAAAATGTATCTATTTTGTGTTGTATTTTTAAAATATTCGCTCTCTGTACTTTAATCAGACCCAAATACGAGGACATTTTGCCACAACCCCCACCCACTTATTTTACCATTTCAAGGACACTCTTTAAATAGTACCCCCTTTTTGTGCGTTTCCCCTTTTTATGTGCAGGAACGAGGACACAGTTGGTTCAGATTACTCCCCTTTTACAATTTATGCACAGAGGAGCGAACATGGGGGTCTTCATATATAATAGGCTACTGATTTTGTTGTCTTTTTCGCGGACAAAGCTTTAAAAAACATCCCTAATTTTGGAAAATTATAGACATAATTGCCCGCAGACATGATATGAAACCTCCCCTTTTCCGTAATTTTGGGTAATTATCATGCATACCTAAAGTTAATGTCGACTGAAACCACATCCTGGGTTTTATTCCAAGGACACATCCTAAAGCGCCAGAAGTATGTAACACATGGCAGCTGTTACAGAGAGTGCTTTTTCACGTCACAAGAAGATAGTGTAAAAGGAACATATCTTGCAATAGCTGCTCTGAGTTGCATGTAGTTCATATCAATTGCTCAGCATGAAGGCTGCCTTGAATGTAACACCTGGCAGCTATTGGAGATGGACCTTGTGGCTCTTAACCCTCGATATCATGATGTATCTTATTGATTACTTTCGATATGAAAGATTGGAAAATGAATAATGAATTTTTCTCTCCCTACTTTCTTAGACATCAACGAATGTAATTCCTCACCTTGTCTCAATGGGGCATTCTGTATCGATGGAGTTAATAGATATTTCTGTCAGTGTCCGCAAGGATATACTGGGAGCAGATGTGAAATCAGTGAGTATACAAGGGGGCAACAAATTAATGATTATTATGTTATAGTACACGCCCGGGGAGGGGGGGCACTCAACTTTTTTTTGGTAGGGTGTGCCGCACAGGGTCTCAAAAAGGGGGGCTACAGAACTGAACTGATTGGATTTTATGACGAAAAATAGGGTCTTAGGAACTGATTTTTTTTCAAAAAAGGAGGTCTTGAGAACTGGCCTATAGCTCAATTTGATTAGCAAGAACGCAAATTTTCGGGGTTTTTTTTGGTTTTAGAACGCAAAATTAAAAAAAAATTGGGGCTTTGGAACGCAAAATTTCGCGATTTTTGAATTTTCAATAAAATTGGGGTCTTACGAACTGATGCAGGCTCAAAGGGAGATCATAAGAGCTAGCAGCAGAGGGTGAAAAAGGGGGTCTTCAGCGCGGCACATACCTATACCCTTTTTCAATGTCAGTGCCCCACCCCCCCCCCCCCCCCCGGAGTACACGCATCCCACTATTAATAAACTTTGGTATTTCAGTAGGAAGCATATCGTTGATGATCTGTCGAAACATTTACATGTTATAGTGGTCATTTAGACACATCATGCTTTTATGCTTAGATGCATCTTATGCCAACAATCCATAGTGTTCAAACTAGGAATCAAACTGGTGATATTTAGGATCATCATCTCCATATTAACTCCTCAAAACAGTTTGGAATCCTTTTTAATTGAGTTTTTGACCTACCTCCATCATGTCCATGCTCCTAGAGTTTATCATTGGTCATTTCATTATGCAGCTATATATCTATTACTTAAATCGGAAATATTCATTCTTATTTGCATGTAAATACTTCTCCGCTATTCTTTACTTTTATGATTATGAAATAGGAATGATTGCAATATATTGATTATGTTTATTATTGATTATCAGATATCAACGAGTGTGCGTCTACTCCTTGTCAGAACGGGGGTCAGTGTTTGGATGGTACCAATCGTTATACATGTCAATGTGCCCCAGGATGGGTAGGAACTAATTGTGAAATAAGTAAGTTGAAATTTAACATAAATGCTGAATAAATAAAAACCAGACACCATAGATAAGCAAGTACTAGATACTTTTTTTAATCATAGTTTTGAGCACAGGGTATCAATTTACAACATCTTGATCAGCCAAGTTATATCAGACCTTTCAATAATGTGATCACATGACAGCAAATCATCATAGATGGCTGGCAGGTCATATCTGCCTTCTTGGTTGACGGAAGGCTAAACTATGTATTGATTTTGAATGCTTTGTGCATCTTCCTCCCTGATGCTAACTCGGATATTATGGAATGCTAGATACAATGCCAGCAGCCCTTTATGTATTCAGCAACAGTTGTGAGAAGGGGAATTATATTTGAATTATTATGTTCTTTAACCAGAGTGCCTAGTCTTACCCACATAAGTTGTTGGTGCAATCAGAACGAAACATCACAACTACCCCACATTTGCTTTTGGTTGGGAGATTTAAAAAAAAGTATCTTACTTGCGTATTATTACAATGGAATCCAATATTAGTATACATGCTGCTAACATATAGACAGACATTAACTGATGGATTGATTATTATAGCTTACATCAATATTTTAATTTCTTTTGATGTCTAGTTTTGATTAGGAATTGTGATGTTGGTAACTTAGAGCGTGTTTCTGCTGCGACACTGCAAAAAAGATTATTGCCGATTATTGCCGATTATTGCCGATTATTGCAAGGTTCTGCATGTTTCTGCTGGGCAAACTTAGCGTTTATTAGCGGTTTCTTTCCCAGCAGTAACACGCTCATAGACTTTTGTGTAATGGTATACATTACATGTCATGTTTCTCAATTGCTTTTCAGATTTCAACGAATGTGCCAGTCGACCTTGTCAAAATGGTGGTTTTTGTACTGATGGTATTAATCGATACACGTGCCAATGTCCCCCTGCCTTTATTGGAGTTAACTGTGAACAGAGTAAGCTGGGATTATTGTAGTCTGATTTAAGATCTTTTTGGCATGTGTACCACGACTCATGTAAATCAATATTTATATACAGTTTGCTCTCTACCTTGACCGCCATTAACGCGCACAGCCTCAAACTGGAATCAGAAAGCTACATTATATAATATTGACTTATCGCATGACTGGTCATATGTGTGTATGAGCGTGTTTCTGCTGCGGAAGAAACCGCTAATAAACGCTAAGTTAGCCCAAAAGAAACAGGCAGAACCCGGCATTAATCGGTATTTTTGGTAATCCCAAAAACCTTCACAAACCAGGTTTAGAACCGGCAATAATCGGCAATAAACCAATAGAAACTGGAGGCGATTCTTAGCGGTTTGCGCCGTGAACCATGTCACGCTGGGTTATACACATTATTGTGAAGCAATCTTTTTCCGGTGCGGTGGCATTGTTTGGTATTACAAAAGCTCAAATGTCGTGCCCCACCGACTAGGATCGATACACTTAGCGGTAACTTTTCGCGAGTAGAAACAAGGGGGATTAAAAACTGACCGATTGAAACTTAGCGTTTATTAGTGTTTACTGTTTGCACTGTCCCAGCAGAAACAGGCTCTATGAGAGAGTCGAACTGGCTACATCATGCTATGTTATAGTCCTATTCATTCTGTTCTACTAGCTAATAGTATATATATAGAATCATGCAAACAGCAAATTACATGTAACTAAGTATTACAGCCGGTTTAAATATTCAGTAACATTTCCTTGGGATATTACCATTTTAGGTTTTAAAAGGGGAGGGTAAAAAGTGGCTTTATATATAGACATTTTTCTCATATGTCCTTAGCGAAACATATATTTTCCCCTGAATAAAGAATAAAAGCCTGTTCATACCGTCACATGCATCTGATGACGATGTGTTGCATTAGTTGAAGCAATGCTAACAATTATCCGCAGACGTTGATCAATGCACAACAACGGGATGAACAGACCTTGAAGAAGACCAAAATTGATGTAAATCTTTGAATGTGTTTTATTTTCAGATGTCAATGAATGTAATAGCAGACCGTGTCTTAATGGAGGCACGTGTAATGATGGTTTCAACACATATAGCTGTCAGTGTGTCCCAGGATATATTGGAGTAAACTGCGAAATCAGTAAGTCGTATTTTGAACAGAGCCATGGTAACATCATAATTTTCTGTGGGGAGTGAATACGCTGGTGCAGAAACCTACCCTTGATGTTCTAGTTGCTATATCTCTGATATTTAATGTTATCAATATTGTCTTTTTGATACATATGTAGCCATGTGGAATATATGAAAACTCCATGTGATACCCACATGACACTTTGTGACACCCATTAGGTGACGGTGCGAACAGGCTTTTATTCTTTAATCCGGGAAAAATAAATGTTTCATTAAGGAAATACGAGAAAAAAGTATATAAAGCCACCTATCACCCTCCCCTTTTTGAACTTTAAATGGTAATATCCCAAGGAAATGTTACTGAATATTTAAACCCGCTGTAAAACTTAAACTTAGTTACATGTAATTTGCTATTCCCACAAGCAAGGGTCGTCTAAGAGAATTGCATTAAGTCAGTCAAAACAAATTGTCAATTCTATTTTCAGGTTATGTGCTTATAGTGTGCTGACCTACCTGTATGTTCTTGACCTTATCCGTCCATGTTTTGACCCACTGCCAATTCATAATATACATGTATATCTCCATCCACAAATATCTATACCCAATATCTATATGTATTGTTGGTGACAATTTTACAAGAAAAACCCCATTAAAATGAACGAAACATCTTCTCAGATTGATATATAACAATTGTATCTTGAGAGTCAAAGACTCGCAGTTAGAAACACATACAAAATAAATAAATATTCTGCTAATCTTAAACAAACCTGATCTCAATAGTCGTTGTTTTAGGAGAGCGTGTAATAGTGGAGCAATAAAAGTCCTCTAGTAATGTGATACGTAACTCAAAATCTGATATCGCATCCAAATACAAATAATATGAGCACAATTCTGGATTTGGCCTAGGCCGGAACTGGAATATCGGTTATCCCTACCATTTCAACGCGAGAGAAATATTAGACGTCAAATATGTTTCCGTTTCACCGATTCGTCATCATGATGTTATACGTAACTAAAAGTCCTCTAGTAATGTGATACGTAACTCAAAATCTGATATCGCATCCAAATAAAAATAGTATGAGCACAATTCTGGATTTGTCCTTGGCCGGAGCTAAAATAGCGGTTATCTCCAGCGTCCGAATTAAGGAAAAAAATCTGGTTGCCCGCCGGGCAACCAAGCAGGAAATTATGGTTGCCCGGCAGATTTTTTGGTTGCCCGTTCTGTAAAATATTTAAATGCATGTGTTAAGTGTTTCACTTCTTGTAAAAAAATTGGTTGCCCACCGGGCAACCAAATAAGTACATGTTGGTTGCCCGGTGCTAATTTTGGGTGTCCCGGGCAACCGGGCAACCACTTAACGCGAACGCTGGTTATCTCTACCATTTCAACGCGAGAGAAATGTTAGTCGTCAAATACCGGGTGTCCCTAAAAAATGGGTGCACGTGTTTACCCAACTTGTTGACCATAGAGTTCTAACATTTGGTGTAAGATGTTAATATATATTGAAAGACCAAACACCTGGCTTTCAGATGCTGCTTATTTCATCTGATTCATATTTGTCAATCCTGAGATATGGACAATTAACTAGAGCTACCCAGGATCGATGTTGTGCCACTTAACAGTTTAAAAGGGTTACTCCTAAGATACAACTTCCACTTGTACGATTGCCCTTCACCAGTGTTATGCAAAATAACATTTTTGTATTGAGATTAGATAGGTTTAAATAATAGAATGAGTGCCTGTGTTTCCAAGCAGAACTGAATAATAAAGATATTTGTTACATGAGTCGAACCAGTCCTTTTGACGAGGTTTCACAAAATATTTATTGGGCCTACATTTTCAAAACAAGACAGACGTCTATATGGCTGGGTGCGGCCTTAATTCATTAGAAGAGGGTGTTCATGGTCTTAAAATATCATGAAACGAGAAGTCCAGCAGAAGTCACCAGAGAGTTTGCCATTAATTTCACAAACACTCATGTACCATCTAGGAATACACCTATACAAAGGAGTATTGGAAATACTTGGTAGATGGTACAATTCAAGCACCAATATGAATAAAGAACATTCTGGAAGACTAAGATATGAAAAGTGGCAGGACACAGTAACACATTGAAAACGTGCGGCGTGCACTTCAGAGGGATCCCAGAACATCTGCTCGTAGAAAATCCTTACCACATGCCAAGGACATCATTTTTTTCCTCAGCCTCTTTTAAACAATTCTGGTCAAATGTACACCCAATGTTTCAAGACGATTGAAGCCCATGGATAGACCAATGTTAGTATCGTTTTGACGCTCATAATCATTCTTTCTGTAAAAGTGGGTGGCACAACGTCGATTTTGGGTAGCTTTGATAAACAGGGTATATCTCAAGATTGAAAAATCAAAATCAGATCAAATAAACGGCATCTGAAAGCTGAATATTTTCCCTTTCCGTGTGTATTACCATATTTCATCAAACTTTAGAACTTCATGGTCAACAAGTTGCGCAAACATGTGCACTTTTTTTAGGGACACCCGGTATGTTTCCGTTTCGCCGATTCATCATAATAATGTTTAACATGTAACTCAAAATCTGAAAGCGCATCCTAATTTAAAAAAAAACAATGATAACAATGATGGATTTAAGCAAGTTTTTAAACCTAAACAATTATTTAGAACCCTTTAATAGTAAAATCGGGCTTGTATGAATGGCCACCGTAACATATAGATAGCTAAACACTGAGTAAATGAACAAAGAACATAGTAAAATGGATCTAGCCATGATAAAATGTTTTTAAAAGTCCCCCCGTCCTAACTGGTGCATATCCCTTTTATCTATAATCCTTGGTTACGCAGCGGCACGGGAAGCTTTACCGATATATCGATTAGGGTTTTACAGAAATATCTGCTCCCCTCTGTTGTTGTAGATGCGCTTATAAATCGGACAATTTACACGCGATCAAACAGCCGTTCAGTGTGAATCGATCTGCGTGGTAGCTCGAGCAGGACAGAATCATTTCTTACAACTTATTATTAATTATCAGATATCAACGAGTGTGCATCTACTCCTTGTCAGAACGGGGGTCAGTGTTTGGATGGTACCAATCGTTATACATGTAAATGTGCACCAGGATGGGTAGGAACTAATTGTGAAATAAGTAAGTTGAAATTTAACATAAATATTGGATAAATAAAAACCAGACAACATAGATAAGCAAGTACTAGATACTTTTTTTAATCATGGTTTTGAGCACAGGGTATCAATTCATAACATCTTGATCAGCCAAGTTATATCAGACCTTTCAATAATGTGATCACATGACTGCAAATCATCATAGATGGCAGGCAGGTCATATCTGCCTTCTTGGTTGACGGAAGGTTAAACTATGTATTGATTTTCAATGCTTTGTGCATCTTCCTCCCTGATGCTAATTCGGATATTATGGAATGCTAGATACAATGCCAGCAGCCCTTTATGTATTCAGCAACAGTTGTGAGAAGGGGAATTATATTTGAATTAGTATGTTCTTTAACCAGAGTGCCTAGTTTTACCCACATAAGTTGTTGGTGCAATCAGAACGAAACATCACAACTACCCCACATTTGCTTTTGGTTGGGAGATTTAAAAAAAAGTATCTCACTTGCGTATTATTACAATGGAATCCAATATTAGTATACATGCTGCTAACATATAGACAGACATTAACTGATGGATTGATTATTATAGCTTACATCAATATTTTAATTTCTTTTGATGTATAGTTTTGATTAGGAATTGTGAAGTTGGTAACTTAGAGCGTGTTTCTGCTGGGACACTGCAAACAAGAGTATTGCCGATTATTGCCGATTATTGCCGATTATTGCCGATTATTGCAAGGTTCTGCATGTTTCTGCTGGGAAAACTTAGCGTTTATTAGCGGTTTCTTCCCCAGCAGAAACACGCTCATAGACTTTTGTGTGTAATGGTATACATTACATGTCATGTTTCTCAATTGCTTTTCAGATTTCAACGAATGTGCCAGTCGACCTTGTCAAAATGGTGGTTTTTGTACTGATGGTATTAATCGATACACGTGCCAATGTCCCCCTGCCTTTATTGGAGTTAACTGTGAACAGAGTAAGTTGGGATTATTGTAGTCTGATTTAAGATCTTTTTGGCATGTGTACCACGACTCATGTAAATCAATATCTGTATACCGTTTGCTCTCTGCCTTGACCGCCATTAACGCGCACAGCCTCAAACTGGAATCAGAAAGCTACATTATATTATAATGAATCGCATGACTGGTCATATGTGTGCATGAGCGTGTTTCTGCTGCGGAAGAATCCGCTAATAAACGCTAAGTTTGCCCAGTAGAAACAGGCAGAACCCGGCATTAATCGGTATTTTTGGTAATCCCAAAAACCTTCACAAACCAGGTTTAGAACCGGCAATAATCGGCAATAAACCCAATAGAAACATAAAAGGCGATTCTTAGCGGTTTGCGCCGTGAACCATGTCACGCTGGGTTATACACATTATTGTGAAGCAATCTTTTTCCGGTGCGGTGGCATTGTTTGGTATTACAAAAGGTCAAATGTCGTGGCCCATCGACTAGGATCGATACACTTAGTGGCAACTTTTCGCGAGTAGAAACAGGGGGGATTAAAAACTGACCGATTGAAACTTAGCGTTTATTAGTGTTTACTGTTTGCACTGCCCCAGCAGAAACAGGCTCTATGAGAGAGTCGAACTGGCTACATCATGCTATGTTATAGTCCTATTCATTCTGTTCTACTAGCTAATAGTATATATATAGAATCATGCAAACAGCAAAGTACATGTAACTAAGTGTTACAGCCGGTTTAAATATTCAGTAACATTTCCTTGGGATATTACCATTTAAGCTAAAAGTTTTAACGGGTTCGCCGTCGGACGAGTTTTAATCTGTCAAGCTTTCGTCAGGATTAGCTCTGACTTCTTCAGGACCAAATTATTATAATATTGAACAAAACATTGCCACTTCTCTTGTTATCATCATTTGGGCTGCCCCTTGCCCGATGATTTTGAGAGTAGGTGCCCTTTCCTACTTGTGAAAGAATTGGTGGCTCTGAAAAGAGCCGTTCAGATGGATTGCCGCTTACACTGAACACGTAGGTTGTCACTGGCCTACTATATATAAATTTGGTTCTAATAGAACCTCCAAAGGACTGCCCCTTGACCAATAGAAATAACGTAGAGACTGCCCCTTGTCTACTACAGACTACAAAAGTCTAATGCACAGTAGTGCGGTCACTGATCTGTAAAGATCGTTTGACGCTGTAACGAACTTGAGCAGGGTAAATAATGGTTCATTGCGGACCTGGCTGAAAAAATTACAAGACTGTTATCGATTGGCGGGATTGATTGATACTGTAGGAAATAGAGAGCGCCACATGCGGCTGATATCTTTGCCGTAATTTCTATTGATTGTAGATGATTCATTGATTCTGATCTCTAGATCTTCACGAACAAGCCGCATACTAAGATTGGAAACCTGTGCAATGCTTTTGGATTGGTTCCAGAGTGGTTCAATACACTACGCGGGAAGAAAATACCACATGTTACCTGTCCATAATCAAATAGCCCGCTCACTCAGGCACAGCCCAACGCATCCCCACTGTGTGATCAATATCCATTTCATTCCCGGCCATTCAAAGTGCCACGTACAGCATTTTCTCTCGGCTTGCGTGCGTTGAAAATGTGACTTTTGAAAAGTGACTAATTTTCTTTAAATGGTGCTAATCATGGTTTATCTTTGTTGTTAGGGGGCAAATTTGGTATCAAATGATGCCTAAAAGTTTCATCTAAATGTCTATCTAGCCTGTTTGGTCAAAACAAAAATTGAATGTTACTCAAAATGACATAAACAAAGTGTATACTTTCTTTTGTTGAACCATTTATCTATACCCAATATCTATATGCATTGTTGGTGACAATTTTACAAGAAAAAACCATTAAAATGAACGAAACATCTTCTCAGATTGATATTATGTATTAAGCATATAACAATTATATATTGAGAGTCAAAGACTAACAGTTAGAAACACATACAAAATAAATAAATATTCTGCTAATCTTAAACAAATCTGATCTCAATATTCGTTGTTTAACGTTTAGGAGAGCGTGTAATGTATTATTGTATTACAGAAAATACTGACAAATGTGTCTCGTATGTAACCTTTAAGTAATAATTTTGTCGTTATAATCATCAATATAACAGAGGGATCTACATTACCAGAACCAGTTATAGATAATATAACAAGTAACTCCTTCCGAGTTAACTTTCCGGGACCAGCGCCATCAACCCTACCAGGTGATCCAGAAGGCCGACCCTTTGTCGCATACCTGGTCACATATAGTGATGGTGTTTCAACTAGATCAGCTGTGGTACCAGCTGTGGAAGATGCATTTCTTATAATCATTGGTCTTACCGAAGATGCTACTTATACAGTATCATTTAATGGTATCGTATTGTCATCAAGTGGGGAGCAACAAGCGTTTACGTTAGGTATTCCCGACCAAACTATCCAGACAAGTAAGTAACAAATATTACATTATCGACAAGTACACCGATTTGCTTCAAAGGTCTTTTTTGTTGCTTGAGGATGTTTGCTGCCGCTGCACTTATAAAACTCGCCCATTGCTTGTGTGTTGGATTTCGATCACGACAGGAGCATGCGCAGATGCAATTTTTGTGTAAGTGGTCTGTGATTTTGTCAATATTATATTTTTACTGTGATTTGTCGATCTGCATTAAATGCAAAAAGAAACAACGCCCCCGGCTGGCCTCGAACCACCAACCTTTCGGTTAACAGCCGACTATTACTACACGTATGTAAAACGTAAACATTTTTCGTTAACATCTTTGTTAGTGATATTCTTGTTAGCTCAAGATCCTAGCAGAGGTTTGGAGTTGCTAGGTGATTGTTTACAACTAAGACAAATACACATGAGATAAATATACTTAAGGTATTTTGTTTCAGGTATATTTGTCTCAGGTTTACACTGACGATCTGAGGATTTTCGTTTCGATAAAAGAATAGATAATCTAAAACGTGAGAAACGTATAGTATGCCAAAGAAGGTTTCAAGAAGCAATCGAGATATGGTAGAAAGAAAGCGCCAAAAAAAAGCAACATATCATGTTGTTACTTTCAGAATATGCCTTAATCTTCATCGATTTAAAACGGCACTCTCATACATAGATGGATAATATCACATATCTACATATCTGTTACATGCCAAAACTTCTGGGAGAAGAGTCGTCTACGAGAATTGCATTAAGTCAGTCAGTGTCCTCTAACCAGTCAGTAAGATCGAATTAAAATATGCGAATTTTTAAATTCGTGTCCGACTATGGGGGCCGCCATTTTGTTTTAAAAGTATATTAGTGTCCCGGATGTACACAGTTAAATATATAGCAATTGAAGGTTTTTTTGGCTGCGGGGAAATTCTATTAATTTGGAGTATGTTAAAACTTGTGAATCCTATAGTTAAATGTATTTACTAACGTTTCACCGACGGCAAGAAAAATCTATCGAAGAAAAAGGAGTAAAAAGTGATTTTAAACCCCAAAAATGGAACAAATTCGTTCGTGTAAGAGGTGGTTTTGTCATTAAAAATGACGTCATTTGTTTTTCGGGGTCAATTGAACGCACAAAATATCATCTGGAATCGAGTTTAAGTCAAATTTAGTTTATTTAATGATAAACTGGGCACTACATTCAAGAAAATGTAAAAAACAAGCGTTATTAGCAGCAACTATAATGACGTAATTTTAAAAATGGCGGCCTCCATGAATTCGCCGCACGAATTTAAAAATTCGTATTTTTTTATTCGATCTTACTAACTGCTTACCATGATTATGCACGCTAGCCGGTGTCACGACTGCACTTTTAGAACACTATAGATAGCCACAACATCACTTAGATAAGTCACTATTGGTAATAATGTATGTGTTGGGGCAATATTAGGTTTGCTATAGTTCGTCTAGGTGTAATTATTAGTACTTACTGATGGGTATATAATTGAAATAATGGTTTCGCGGTATAGAAGGGATGCATTACGCACGGAAAACTTTTAAACAACGAGTTCGGATTCACCCCATCGGCTATTTTCATTACTCGCTGAATAAATCATGTCAATGAAATATCATTATTTCTAAAATATTTTCTTTACAGCTCCATCAACTTCATCAACGGAGAGTGCACCTGGTAAGGATAATGTATTGTATTCAATAGATAACTTTACTTGATTAATATGTCAGATATGAAATGCCCTATTAAATCTGAGTTCCATATTTGTGATGCTATCTGTGAAAACACGCCACATGCTGGTATTTTCATATTGGAGATATTTACGAATATATCATAAGAAAGCTAAAACTGTGCTGATTGCAGAATTTTTTCGATCATTTTTCTACGATCACTACAAACACAATTATGAGTGAATGATGATTCTGATGTCATAAAAAGCTACTAAACAAGAAATCATGAAAACAGGCCTAAACAGATACATAATTCAATAGAATAACATTATAAGGTTAATAATAACAAAGGTGAACTTTCATGAAAGATGATGACACAAAGTATTGGAATACAATTTTTTACCCATTATCCCTAGTTCACATTTTGCGACATCCGACGAGTTTTAACAGATCGTATCACATATTCGTCTTCTTAACGATACTTCATTTTATTCTTTTTATTTTTTTATTCTTTTTTTTATTTTTTTATTTTTTTATTTTTTTTAATTTTTTTATTATTTTAATTTTTTGTTTTGCATTCATTTTATTTCTCATTCATCTATAATAGTCTATACATAGTTATAGAACATAATAACAATATATCAAACATACTGATACCAATAAGTTACAAATATGAAAAAGAAACATGACTCTAACAGCGAACAGCATGTACCAACAATAGAATCACTCAATTACCATTAGCATGAAGATAGATGGCTAATGATCATCAATGGCACATGACCTTCGCAGTTGAGTTGATACACAAAGCAATATATAATATGGGCTGTCGTGTACATGTGTTTTACAAGAAGAATATCAGAACCTACTATTTACTATTTACTCTGTGCCAATATTATGCC
Source organism: Ophiura sarsii (assembly GCA_035610835.1). Classification (NCBI taxonomy): domain Eukaryota; kingdom Metazoa; phylum Echinodermata; class Ophiuroidea; order Amphilepidida; family Ophiuridae; genus Ophiura; species Ophiura sarsii. Next base: position 2,576,517 of record CM069457.1, read on the forward strand.
ACATAATTTCACTGTGTCTCAAGATACTAATTCTCCATTTTAATTCATATAGAAACCATTTAAATGCATCAACGTTTTTATTATCAGTGATCTTGATATGTCTGGATCTATATACAGAGTGAACGACGCCAGACTAAGCATTCTATTTAGCAGTACATTCAATACATTTTGATTATCTGGTTTATAACCAAGCACAATGATTTTTAACGATATCTCTGGACATGGAATATTGTAGAAATAATAAATCTTTTAAAATGAACCCAAAAGCATTTTGACAAAGGACAGGCAATAAATGAATGTAGATAATCATCTGATGTGTTGCACTCAAAACAATTGGTTGAGTTCGCCTTATTCCATTTATATAAATTTGCTTTGGTAGCGATGATTCTATATAATAATTTGTAATTGAACTCTGCCAATTTTCTCTCTTTTTCAAGAATAGTTTTCATAGTCCAAATATCGTCCCATTTTGGTGACGTAGACAGTTGCTGTGCCCATCTTTTCTGCAGTATTGGCACGACTGTAAACTTTTTAACTACATGAACGTAAATATACCTTGATTGCCAATACATTATATTTACACGTTTTTTTATTTACATATATACGTGAGGTTCTTAAACGAGTACTTATTTCAATAGGCATATTGTTGGCGTTTAATAAAGTCAACCAATTCTTTGGAATTGCTTTGAAAATAATAAAAAGCTCTGCAATCCAGTTGTGCTTATTTTTAAGCTTGTCAAGTACATGTATATACATGTATGTAGTGGAAAAGATACCATCATTATTTATAAGATCATTGATATATATTATATCACTATCAATCCAGTGTTTGAAATACAAGGTCTTGCCATTGTGCATGATCAGGTCATTTCCCCATATAATATGACTTTTGACCCTTAATGAGTCGTTGATTGGTAAGTTTCTGTAATCATTATCTTGATTATGCCATGCTTTTACCAGATCTGAATAAAATTTTGGTAGACCAATTAACAATGGGGCATTCTTTGCTTCCACAAAATTCATATTTAAGATTAAAAAGTTTGGACCATGAGCATTTAAATAGCGTTTAAAAAGACATTTCCATTTACTATCATTTTATTCTTGATAAGGGAACAGTTCCATTTATACTCGATGTGTTATCGAGCCTGATTTGAAAAGATTATCGAGCCCCGTATCGAGCAGCAAGGGAGCATAATACCCATTATCTAAATATAACGAAGGCAAGTATCCCGGTATTACTGACACGGGTATGGCCCTCGTATTAAGCTCGATATCGAGCCCGAATGTCTATTTTAACTTTAGAAAAAAATCTAGCCCAAAACGTATCGAGCCCCGATAATCTTGATACATTTATCGAGTATTAATGGAACTGTTCCCTAAAGTCGAATTTTATAAATGATCTTCAAAGCTACAGCAATCAATCAACAGTCAGCTGTAGAAAGGGGCCCCGTTTCAATTGAGGGCGCTTTAATACGACGGGTGTACGTAACCAAGGTAACGCACACCCGTCAATGTGCGCAATGATTGAATTTTCGCCTTTTACCCCAATTATCTGCATAAAAAGTCACTATCCATCGAGTTGGGGGCAGCATAAGGTACCAGAATTCCTTGCGACATCCAGTTAGATGATTTAATTTAACATTTGACCCCAACATCACACGACACAAGCTAACATTATGTCTTTTTGACCGGTTTTCTGCGATGAGACCACCATTTGCTACACTAGATTACACCATTTTATAGCATTTTTAGCGTAAGTGTGATTATTTTTTTCAACGCAGAGTCGTTCCCAAGCCCACCCTCTATTGAAAAGTGTTTTTTGTTCGTATTCCGGCTGGCGACGGACTTCCGTCACTTGATGAATCGCCGTGTAAAAAAATGACGGCAGTGCGTCACTAAATAGAGCGCCCTCAATTGAAACGGGGCCCGTTCTACAGCTGAGTGATCAATGAGTATTGTTAATTCAAATGCACTGGATACACCAGAATTAGCATTAGTGGAGTTGCCCCAAGCAAGGTCGAACAACTATTTCTCCCAGTAGTGTCAATGACAATGTCAGATCGAATGTTTAAAAGATTTACTGTAAAGGCTACAGTAAAACTAAAACATTCTTGATATAATATAATTTCTTGTATTTTCAGTCTGTAACGAGAACGAATTCAAGTGCCCTGATATAGATTCTCCAACTGTGTGTATTTCCTCAACATGGGTCTGTGATGGAGTTAATGATTGCAGAGAATCACTAGCAGATGAATTAAATTGTTGTAATGACGAGATTGAATTTACATGCCCAAATAGCGGGAGATGCTTGCCACTAGCCAACGTATGTAATGGTGTCAATGAATGCAGAGATGGGTCGGATGAGCAAAACTGTGGTAAGATGTGGTTTATAGTGTATGTGGTATTTGAAATAAAAGCTTGGCATATAATCTTGTAATTCAAAGATGTAAAGGTATGGTAGCCAATCGTCAAAGCTGCAGATGCGTAAGGCAATTAGGCAAAGGTATAGATACGATTATTGATTACCGGTAGTGCAATTGGGGGATGAATGCGCAGGTTGGACAGTCGGCCTTAGGTCACATTTTTTAACCTGGGCACCCATAAAAGGTGGTTTTGTTACATTTTTTTTTTTTTGGTCTTTAATCTTTTGTATTTATGTAACCCTCTATCAGATTGACTTGTGTTTCGGCTTGTTTTAAAGGCAATTTAATACCTTAAATAATCTGAAAAGAAGAAAAACCTATCTCTTATGATTTAATTAATACGGCTCATTAAGCATAATTAGTCGGGGGTGGTTGAGGAAGTGGAGGAGGAGGAAGTGGAGGAGGAGTAGGGATAGCTGTGTAATATTAGGTGCAAATGGAATTTTTGTCTTTAGGCTTTGGTATATTTGTAACCCTCTATCAGAATGACTTATGTTTGGGCTTATTTTAAAGATAATTTAATACCCTTTAATAATCTGAAGAGGATTTCTTGTTATCACTTTCGATTTGATTAATATAGCTCGTTAAGTATGATTAGTCGGGGGTGGTTGAGGAGGAGGAAGGAATTGCTGTGTAATATATGGGTGAAAATGGAGTGCTGTCCTGTAATTTATAGCTTTCTTATACTTAGTCTTGATGTCATCTTGGTTCTAAATGATATAAGCATGCTTTACACCATTTACTTAAAGTATTAATTAAGCTAATTAATTAATTTTGAAATCTGTGGATGAACCACCCTGTATATTAAATTATCACGCGAAACAGTACTTGTTAATGTCATGGTGATGCTAACACTCAAACCTGATCACAACTGTATCTCTTTTAGGCTCATTGCAATATATTTGATCACTTGTCTAATTTAGTGGGGGTTTTCAGTATTTGAAATTGCGTATTTTGACCACCCTGTATATATATTTCCTAATAAGCTGGCCAATTAATGTTGCATATGGCTGGATGGGTAATGTACTCAAACACAATAAAAACATCCCTAGCTTTCATATAGCTCCTGCATATAGACAGTGGAAGAAAAAAAGTAAATCATAATTTTGTATAAAACTTCAATTGTTACACCCTGTATAATGTTAGGTCACCCTGTATATTTGATTTCTAGTTCGCATATTTACAATCCTTAGGTTATAAGCATTCTAAATATATATGGTTTCATACCCTTTAGATGTAAACATTTTGATATATTCTACTGAAACTGCAAAAGGAGGAAATTTCATGAAATATACCCATGTAACACAAATGTACCCCAGGTTAAAAAACGTGACCCTCATTGTTCCGATGTTCCGATGGATCAATACGCCACACACACGCTACCTGTCATTCTCTCCCCCGTGTTGAAATGTAAAATGTGAATTTGAAATTGTGACTTTACCTTACATTTTGGATTGTCGCTTCTTAAATATTCAACCGATCCTAGCGTGCAATATCTCATATTAAAGAAGATAAATTTCTCAACAACTTTATGATTTAATATTTCTAGATAGGGTATATATTTTTAGAGTTAAAAGTACATTTATTACCTGTATAGTTACTTTTTTTGATGACTGTATAGCACATTATAACTGTTTTACGTTATAAGATGACATAGAGGAATGGGCACACTAAAATCCAAAAAACTTTGGGAGGTAAACAGAACTTCGCGAGCAGGGATATCTTGGTTTTATACGCTTTCCCTGTTTAATGAAAAGCTTATATTTTGAGAGTATAGTTTAACACCTGGTTAGTGGGATGGCATCATTATAATTCAGACTCATACTTGCACATTGGTTGTTAAAACCAGCCCTCATTATATCGTTAGTCTTGTTAAAACAAACATCATACTCATAAATGATTAAACATTATAGTTGCTGTCAAATTAGATTTTATCAAATTCCAACACATATACTTAAGCACTGTACTGTATAATTGTACTCATCACTTATTATTACGATTATATGTAAATGGTACTGTTCAGAATTGTCACTAACATGGTCTTCAAACTACCTGCATCAGGAGGATCAGTTTCCGCCTCATGAAGAGAACCTACTGCAACATCTGGTGGATGACAATCCACCAAATACCTCCACATACCACCAAATACTCCATTTCTTATCCCTACAATTTTCCAAATAACCTATACATGGACAGATGCAATAGTAACACAGCACAATGTGTGATAAATCCACTGAACTAGACCTGATTCCAACCAAAATTCTCAAAGAATGTTGCACTGAACTTGCCATTCAACTCGGCACGCTGTTTGACTTCTGCTTCCCTCATGGTGTGTTTCCTAACGTATGGAAAACAGCCCCTGTCACCCCGATTCACAAGAGAGGTTCCAAGGCTGACCCAACAAGGTGTCGTTCCATCTCACTGCTAAGCAATATCAGCAAGATCATGGAAGCTGTCGTGCTGAAACAACTTCAACGCTTTATTTCCAGCAACAACCTTATCACCAGCAGTTTGTTGAAAATTATACTAACTAAACTTAAGCTTTACAAGCTTACACACTTTACAGTATATACTTCACGACGATACACGACGATATAATTTCACTAATATTTACCAAAAAAGCCAACTGATAGAATCACACACACTGAATACTTTTTACTACTTCGTAATTTTTACTGAAATATTTCAAGTGAAACATAATATACTTATCGTCAAATACTTCAATTAACTCTCCAAAACCCCAACAGGTGACAACAGGCAGCTCCTGGTAGATTTAGTTCCGAAGTTAGCTGTGTAGGTTCTTTTGATCCATATATATTTTTCTTTTTCTTGTATTTATATGTTTGATGCGGTTTTCTATATGTTTGGGCTTTTATCTATAATACCTACGTCACTTTATCGGCATTTGTAACCCCTGCCCATTTGTATTTCTTGTATTATGCACATTTTCTGAGTTGCAGTTAACCAAATTATTGGCCTTTCAGCGCTCTTTGTAGAGAATTACAAGTTTGATTACAAATCTCTCAGTTCATTAACCTTCAATAATGTCTGAAGAGCTATTGTTCACATTTGCTCTTTACATACAAGAAAAAGAAAATAAAGAATATGTAGCAACTTTTGGGACACCTTGTGCAACAAGCCTTCACTAAATGAATTTGTTTGTGATCCCATATGACCCCATATGCTATGTATTTGTTGATTTGTATGATTTATGTGCTGATTAATTATAGTCTATATCAGGAGAACAATAGCTAACAACGGACAAAAGGTTTACACAAGATATTTCAATCCGATGTGACTAGTCTATTGGTGTAAGAATGCATGCCTATTCTGGCTCAAATATATATTTGTTCATCATAAATGTGCACATTTTGAACTTTTGAACATAAGATTTGTCAAAGTTTGTGCTGAATTTAGAACTGGTTATTGTCAGGAGAACAATAGACAGAAAACCTTGAAACTGTAAATGCCAAAATGCGTACTTAGATTTGACAATGTAATAATTATTATGTGTCAGGTTAACATTGGAGAAATGGTTTATAGGAATACACTTGAGTTTTTTTTGACTAGACCGAATCATATGTATTTTTTTAGATTGGACAATCCAACAATATTTTATTGAATTCCCCCATAAAACTGATTTGTTTCAGCTTAAAAATGGGGACAGGATTTATAAAGATAAACTAGAAATCGTTTAGACTATAGTATTAAATAATAATAATAATACATTACATTTATAAAGCGCATACAACAAAACAGTTCCAGAGCGCTGTACATACGAGGGTCATTCAATAAGTTCTACCTCCTAACTCATAACATCGCTATTATAAATGTCAGCCTAATGACATTTGTCATGATTATAGCTCTAAATCATAGCTTCACATTTATAGCAAATGATAATTGATACCTGTTTTACTTTTGATAAAATGCGATCAAAGCCAGAGAGAGATTTTGGACAACGGACACGGAAAATTGCCCAAAAGATAAATACACGTTTTTTCGTTTTCTCTCCGTATTACATGATTAAATATAACAGCCCGATTTAAATACTGAAAATAGAAAACAATGGATGTTTTCTGAATATAATACTGTATTATCATGTATAAATCAGATCGTAGGCAATATCAACATTTGTAGGCTTGAAAATAGCATTAACGTCAGCTTCGAGACTCTAAAGACTGGATGGAGGGTAATGACAAGGTTTCCAGATTAGCTTTCATTACTTGAAGCATCTGTATTTTGATCAGCCTGCACCAAAGAAATGTTTGGTGAAATCACTTCCCGTCACAGAAGGCATGAAGAATGTTGCAGACCTGCTGCCCCCCTAAAATCCTCTTCAAGTGAAATGATGTCATGGTATGCTATTCCTCTTTTTGAGGTTATTCTTTGTCTGAAGTAAATCTTGTTTGTGGTTTAGACAGCACCCACCATACAGGCGAAGAATAAACACGTCGGTGTTATCTGCTACTGCAGAATTCGCTGATGCTGCATGAACTGCATCGAATGCTAGTCGTGGATCTGCTTCTACGTGACGAGATCTAAGTTCCGGCACTTCTCGAGAGAAGAAGAGTCTCATCTGAAGAAATAAAGCAGCACTTATTCTGTTATATGCATCTTTCCTGAGTTCAGATTCACAAGATAAATCCGCAGCAGTGTTAGTCGGAACTTGATCGCTTGTTAGGAAGTTGTCCCATTCACTCAACTTAGAGAGTGTCGAACTCACGTCAGATATTCTTCTTTCTCTTCCTCTGTCAGGCGTACAATTCTTATTGCATCCACTGCGCAACTCTGTATATCGTCAGGAACAGTTGATGTTGCTGTTTTTTGGCGAAAGTAGCTAGAGATTGTTCCTAAACAGAGATTTCGATAGTATGGTGCTGATAACTTGCTCATTGCAAATGTACTATAACTTACTTGTGATCATCATCATCGGTTGTCCTTGGACGGAACAATGGAAGCAGCTTAGTTGCTTCCATCATTCTTTCTTAGCTAATAGTTTACTTCATTGGTGCGCCACGCCTTGCATAATGGCATTCAGATCCAGCCTTTGTTGTCATAATCACCTAATATTGCGGCAAGTCATTTCCCCTCAATTTCTACTATTGACAATTTCTTCTTCTTTTGTACCAAATTGTCAAATGTAACTACTTTTTGTTTCTTAATGGGGTAATTTGAGGAATTGTCTCTGGATGTATAGCTGACAATATGACGATGGCCAATTGCAATCAGAAGGAGGCCAGAGTACTAATTCAGTGTCTGGGCGTTGTGTGTTTCGACCCATATCTCGACCCAATTTTAAAACGACATATTTAAATGTATTGGCCCCAACAACCTATAGACACCAGCTTTAATTAATTCAATGGGATAATATTTATCCATTTTGGAAATTTAAATATCTAGTCAGGGAGGCAGCACCACATCCTGCGCACCCCCCCCCCCCCCAGAAATAACCCAAACCAACTTTTTAAAGTTACTAAGATGGTCCTAAAACATAATTAGGCTGTTCCCAAAAATAAAAACTGGCCCCAAGCCAGATATTCAAGATGGCGTCCAAGATGGTCGCCAAAATTGGTTAAATCATAGAAAAGGACCTATAACAACACAATACTGTGAACTATTGATAAATTTATCACTTAAATATATGTTACTTATCATTGGTTACTAATTTCTGGTATTTGAGATTAGTTACAATGCTTGAAATCAAGATGGTGGCCAAAATGGCCGCCAAAATTGGTTTAATCTAGAGAAAGAGCTATAACAACCCAATACTGCGAAATATTGTTAAACTTATCACTTGAATATTTGTAACTGATAATTGGTAACTAATTTCTTGTGTTTGAGTTTAGTTACAATGCTCAAAATCCAAGATGACGGAAAAAAGCCCGCCAAAAGGGTTAACATTGTATTTCCGTTACAATGTTCCAATTTCTACTTGCAAGGTATATAAATATAAATCAAATAAATAAGAATGGACATATTCCATAGCGGGAGGCCACCACTTTCTACTTGTATCGTGCAAGGTAAATCAATATAAATCAAATAAATAGGTATGCACATTTTCTATAGCGGGTGTCCACCGCTTTCTGCTTGCAACTTGCAAGGTATGTCAATATAAATAAAATACAAAGGTATGGACATTTTCTATAGCGGGTATCCACCGCTTTCTGCTTGCAGCTTGCAAGGTATATCAATACAAAAAAAATACAAAGGAATGGACATTTTCTATAGCAACTATTGTGTTTGTTAGCCGAGTACCATTGGAACACTCATTTATTCTATCAGTCGCTGTCGCTGTCAGAATCCTCCTCGGAGTAAATGTTGACAATGTCATCCTCATCCAAATCCTCTTGTGAAGGCAAGCCTTCCTCTGTGTCATGCGCTAGGATCTCTTCCAGACAGGTTGATGCAATGATACAAATAAATAAGCCAAAGAAAGTCCGGATTCTTCATGATTCCCAAATAATGTCAAATGTTGTTGTTGTTGAACATTAAAGAAAAAACAAAAACATTTGAGGCTAGAAAGAGAAAAAAAGGAAGGGGAAGGAAAGTAGTCATCCTGGTTTAGCCCCCCCCCCCCCTGCATTCCCCCGTAACATTGGTGTGTGTATGTGGGGGGGGGGGGGGGGGGCTTTAATGCATGCCCTACCCCAGTGTCATGAATTAAAATAAGAGAAAGGAATAAATTGACTGAATCAAGTCATTAATTGTTGCCTCCCTGTCCCATATATTCTGGCACGCGTGTCAATATAATGATGAGGGCGCACCACCAAATTACTCCGCATTTATGTAATAACGAAATTCGGTTCAAGTAGATTTAACATTCGGCAATATGATTGAGATACATGTATATGTAGATTGGTTTAGATTGGTTTATTGAAAAATACAAAATCGTGGCTTAAAAGCCAAATTGCATGTCAAGATTATACACATATCAGTTGTAAGACGCACTATACGACCCCCGGGAGTGGTGCACTTTACCGAGGTGCGTCAACTTCTCATGTACCATGACGCACCCTGTGTCAAAAAAACGACGGACCATTGCCATCCAAATACGCACCCTCAGTCAACTATCAGCCCATTCGCACCCATGTAAAGTGACGGACCTTTACGCACCCTCCGTCATTATTTTGACGGACCAAAGGCTGCCACTGGCGTACCCTCCGTCAAACATTATTGGTAAACGACGCACCCACGACGCACCTCTCCCGGGGGTCGTATAGTGCGTCTTACAACTGATAGGTGTATTATATAACCAACATATCATACTATTTTGAAAACGGTAAGCAAAAATAAGCACGCGGATGTACATGACAGCATACCCAAATATGAGTGATGTGTATTCAGTCAATATCTTTCGACGAATAGGGAAGTGAGTGTTGCGAGACTTTGTGAAATAAGGTGGGAATTTCATCTTGGAAAACGAATAATATTTTTTTCTTACCAAATTTGTGTTAAAATAACCCATTGCATTACAGGCATTGTAATTGTGAGTAATAAGCTTATTTCTGTGTTTTTTCTCAAATCTGGCCCGTACTCCTGCGCGATTCGACTCCGACTCCCGAGCAAAATACTCGAGTTTGGGCTCAAGTTCTCAGTGATCTAAGTTAGGGTGTCCACTGCGCGCCGCCATCTTGGCCGTCGGCTACGCTGAAACCCCTGCACAGCACACGCACACGCTTACTTTTCCATTTTCAAGAGTACAAGTTTTAAACTTGTCGTTTTGGTCAGAATAATGAATAAATACTTAGGAAACTTCAGATTTCATCGCAAATGATATGTATTCCAATAACAATCGATGAAAGATGTATCGAAAAATGTGTTGTTTTTAAGGGCCGAAGTTGACTCAATTTCAGGCCTTACGCAGGGAATTTACCGGCGCAAAAATCACCATTTTAAAAAATGTCGCCGATTTTTCGAGGCAAAACATGATTTTTCAAAATATTATTGCATTTGATCTGAGAAGAGTTAGGATCTACCGATTTTTGCATTAAATAGAAGGGGGTTGCAGCCTTTATTTGATACCTTGTTCACTCAGAAAATCCTACGATAAGTATATTTCCTGATTTTTTGAAATATTTACCGAGTTATTTGAAGGCGATCCCGAGGCCGTATCAAAACGGAATTGAAAGTTTATTTTTATGCTGAAAAGTTGGTAACATGTGACCTTTCAGATCAAATGCCGTATCGATTTAACGCATCATCCGTCGTTACAAAATATGTTTCCATTGCTATGCGGATGATATTCAGCTCTATGCCGAGTTTGATCCTAAGATTTCTGGTGATCGTGAGCGTGTCCTCAATAACCTGTCTGCTTGCATGTCGGATATTACCTCTTGGATGTTACACAACAAGTTGCACCTTAATCAGGATAAAACTGAGTTTTTCATAATTGCCACAAACAGAGCTCTCACCAAACTTCCAGATATTGTATTAAATGTGGGAAATATTTCAATAAAACCATCTGTCAGTGTTAGGAACTTAGGCGTTGTTTTTGACGGCACTCTAAATATGTCTACCCATGTTAGTAAGCTTTGTAAGACTTTGAACTTCCACATTCGTAACTTATGGCGGATTCGTCGTTTCCTTAGCCAGGAAGCGTGCCATCATGCGGTCAGAGCACTTGTCTTGTCTCGCATTGATTATGCCAATTCCCTCTTGTACGGAGCTCGTGAAGCTGACCTAAAACGTTTGCAACGTATCCAAAATAAAGCTGCCAGACTAGTCTTTGCATGTGGACGAGACGGGTGCTCTGTCAAACTGTTGCGTTCCTTACACTGGCTCCCACTCAAAGAAAGAATACATTTCAAAATCATGTTGCAGGTATATAAGTGCATATCTGGTACTACTCCGGCTTATCTACAGAATCTTGTCGCGTTGTACAATCATCCTGATACTACTAGAAGTAGGCACAGACTTCGTTCTTCATCTGACATAACAAAGCTCAATCCCGTTCGTTCACACACAAAACTGGTGATTGTTGTGTCACTGTTTTCGGACCTCAGCTCTGGAATAAGCTTCCTATTTATGTCAGAGAAGCTAAGACTGTGTCTACTTTTAAGAGTCTTCTAAAGACCTATTTATTTCCAAATGTGTAACTTTGTATTATTGTATATGTGTTGTGTATTATGTCTGCCGTATAATGTTTTCGGGGCGTTGTTTAAGCGCTGTGCTTTTTATAGAGCGCTATATATAGAGCGCTATGTAAGTGCCTATTATAATAATAATAACCGCAAAAATACCTATGCCGCCACTGCACGCACTGCCCTTCCCTGCCTGGTACGGCGGTGATTGGGCGCGATTACATGATGTAGGTTACGTACGTCAGTTATCCATCAATACACTTCTAGAGCTCATTCCATTGTTCATTATCCATTGTTGTTAACGTCGATTATATCTACGAATGCACTGCCGGAAGTCTCAACAGTGCAAGGTCAACATAATCGCTACCCTTTCTAATGTTGACCCATGCAATATCTATAAGCTTTGTCATATAATGCACGTTGCGAGGGGCAACCGATTATGTTGACCTTGCACGCTTGAGACTTCCGGTAGTGCTTTCGTAGATATCGACGTTAACAAACAATGGACATTGATATGACCATTTAAGCTGTGGAAATAGAAACACTGATTCACATAGTTAAGGAGTTAACAGTTTAAAATTGATGAATGCTAAGGATTAACGAATCAGTTACTGTTGTCAAGTAGTACTGTAATGGTAGTCGTTCAATTGCATTTTAATCGGTTAACTTATACGATTAAATTACACTATGAATGATCATGGCATCTAACACCTCAATGGAATGACAGATTATCAATCCCTTTTACAAAAATGTAAGTACATGACAATGATACAATGTTTTGTGTTCTGTATGTTTGTATTACACACGATTTAAACATATTATAATAGTACATCAAACTCGAACCATTTATAGTAATTATTATTTAAATACATTTAGTTAGGCCAAGTGAAAAAATAGAGTTGTTTATCGTCATCCCTTTTCAGAAAAAAAACAGCTGACATCTTGGCAATAGATTTACGTTAATCCAATGAGCATTTAAAGCAGGTTTTGTGTTAAAGCTATGAATTTTTTTTTTACAAAGGCCTCGTCCTCAAGTTACGCAACCAATCAGGAAATACCATGCCCGGTAATGGAGATTTCGCATTGTTTTTGTTACAAAAGTGCCCTCATCCTTCTTATTTTCAAAAGATAGGACGAGAAACTAGGTATTTTTTATTTGGCTTTATACCATGAGAAAGACATATCTTTCTATTAATTCACAAACCGTGCCAAAATTATCGTCATCTTAAAATTCTTAATTTTAACATTTTGAAACAAACAGATATTTTATAAACCTTTTTTACTTTTTCAAAACCACTAGACCATGACCAATTTACCGTCAGTGCAAAGCCCAATTTATATTGATCACATTCTGAAAATCTGAGATTAATCCAATGAAGAATAAGACCGCTAGCATAATTTGCGCAAACCCTGTCATTTACTAGTATGTACAATGGGATTTACACATACAAACCAAAAAATAACATGGTTTACATTTGAATACTTTACATTCAAATATATTGTAAATTATCTGTCTATAAACAATAGCAAAGATTAGTTTGGTATTCCCCTTAATTCTGGCATAAATCATTAATATCTACATAATTCATTAATTTGATGCATGAATATTTCTGTGCAATGTTCATGTTGCTTATTGTTCTCATGAAAAAGCCTCAGCATGTTTGAAAGTTTAGGAAAGCACCAATCATGTTAGTAGTGTGTGTATACCAATCATTGACAGAGAAGGACATATATGTGTGGTGGTATGGGAAAACCCGTCGGAAGTCGCTATAGTGTTAATATTGAGATATCAGGGTCATACAAAAATATTCCTAACATATGAGTTCAAACTCAATTTTCCAACTTTGGTCCCAAGATAGAGATTATCCCTTGAACTTTAGTCTCCATGAGTTTTTTATGCAAAATTCCAGATGTAAAGTTTATTTTAGTACTTTTCTGAACCTTGTTTATCAAATTTTATGTGTAAAATGCTATGTTTACTTAAAATGACATTGTTACCATGGTAACCACTTGTAAATTCTGACAATGCATTGTAAAGATTTTGAAAGTGAAGAACTTATAATTTTTAATATAATCACAAAAAACTAGGTTCATATCAAAAGTCCTTTTCATATGACAAGCTATTCTGTGTGATATAGCAATGTAGTTTTATTATTATTAGAGCATTCAAAAGATTTTGTGTACACCTTTGAATTGTCAGTTTCATTTTTGAGTGTTGCGTTTAAACTTGCCGACTTTAAAATACTATAACTGTAGTTCTAGATGGAATTTCTGAAAAATTTAAACAGTCCTATACTCAGAAGAGTATGATGCTCTCTGCCAAACAAAAAAATCAAGTTGCTAGAAAATGACCATGTGAAGGGTTTTTCCATGCCACCACACATATTATATACTTGTGGGACTTGTAAAGTCAACTTCAATTTCTACCATATATTTATGATAAAAAAATAATTTAGTATGATAAGAATACGAAAAATGTCCCTTTTTAAAAAAGTCTTCCACTGTCATGTTACTCTAATTTACTGTGTGAATTAACATTGAACATACATGTACTACAAAAATTTGATTGACTTGCCTAGTTGGACACACTTTTCGTAATTGATGGATTTCACCCCCCCCCCCCCCCCCCCCCCCCCCCCCTCTTTTCAGGATTTTAACTTTATTAGTTGTACTTGACAAGTAAATCAAATGGGTCATGGTTCAGTGGTTTTAATAAGGAATAAATTAATCCATGCTGAAAGAGAGTCCTAGTTTTTTCTTTGATACACCCTGCATATTCAAATTAAATTCCTTTAAATTACACATAAACAGTGCAGACTGTACTGGTTTCCATTCTTTACTTTTATTTCTAGAATTGCATTGAAGAGATCCGACACTAATACATAGTGGTATGCAGCAATGTTAAATGTGGCTATATTTAATACACAGTCGTGAATTCATTTTCTTTATTAAAATGGTGTGCGTGTGCCTTTAATTATGGGTCTACACTTTATCAGTATTATTACATGAGAGTTATATGAACGGTGAAATTGTGATACTTCTGCTGAAGAGGTACTTGCCCTCCTTGCTGCTGCGGAATCACTCCCCTCTGTGGTTTTGGCTGAGCTGCTCTTGGATGCTGTTGTATGTTGGTATTTGGTAGCTTTTGGTCATTGATGTGACGTTGGTTCCTAAATGTTACGTCTTGCTGATCATGCTGATGCCGATGACACGGAACTTTGCTGTAGATTACGTTGCCGATGCCGTTTTCAAACGTTTTGTCGAGCCTGAAATGGAAAGATTTGTGATATTAAACTACATATCTTATGACAATATTGTGGAGTACTTCGTTAAATTTGAATAAAAAATGACACCGGTTCGTTAATGATATACAAAGTAGAACTTTGCAATTTTGAGAGATAAATTGAAAATACTAGTTCAAATGAACATAAAGTTAAATGTTTTTGTAAGGTGGCATTAAGCCTTCCTATTAGCCGTGTCAACTAAATCAATTTACCTTTTTCCTTTATTAAGTATTAAACATGTACTACGGTAATAGTATTCAAAATACCCCCCCCCCCCCCCCAAAAAAAAAAAAAAACACCACCCCAAATAACCAGTGCACAAACATTAATATACTAACTAGTGCACACACATTAATATACTAACAAACAGACCAATAAACAACAAAAAACTAACAAACAAACAAACACAACATCAAACAATAAAATTCATGCTCACCTTGAATTACATTACGTTGGACACATTGGCTTTCTGTTTGGTGCTTGTATTAACCTTATACTGATCGGAGTTACTGCGACAACCGCTAACTTCTTTAATGATCTTCTCTGGTACGTCTTCTCGGAACATTAAGTTGTGAGAGTTGTTCTTCTCAAACTGTGTACGGTATAGCAGCCTGACGCGCCAGCACACAACCTCTTTGTCACGTTAGCAATGGTATTCTCCCCCAACAAGTCTCTTACTGTACCACACTTGATCGGTAATGTTGTTATTACTTTTTTACTAGAGTTCGATCTAAGAACGCATGAGTAGGCTTGTTTTTTACACAAACCTATACTCAATGGATTACATTCACAGGCCCTACTTAATACCAGTTGTATCCGTGGTCATGCAAATCCAACTTTCAATTCAAGTTTGTCGATATGTTTTCCATTGATCCCAGTTTTGACAGCTACAACCTAAATCGTATACAGGCTAGTTGAAACCTTTCCATGCGTATTCAACAGTATCTTGAGTGCTACACATCATAAGCGGTGTTTCTAACAGAGGGAAATTTAACTAATATTTTCGTTGGAAATTATTTTTTTAATCACAATTTTACCATTTTTAAGCAGGTTCTGGTACGCGTCGCGAAGTGTATGATAGATAATTCATTCGCAAACAGTGCATTCGTACTTGATAATCGCTCTCGGCCTTGCATTCGTGCACCCGCCCTCTCGCGCCTATCGGCGCTCGAGGGCTGGTGCACTCATGCAAGGCCTCGAGCGATTATCAAGACGAATGCACAGTAGCTCATCAATTATCCTTATCATACTGCACTGTCGCGCTCGACCATCGCGTTCATGAATATTACATTAGCACCTCCTGAGGGCGCTACCGTGACAGGCTATCTGTGACGTTTGTGCAACATGTTTCTGAAAATTGGCGATTGTTTTTTCTCGATGTCTTTTTCATTCCGATCGAAATACTAACTGTGCCTCAATGTTGTTAATTATCTGTTTATAATTCATAACCAATATTCTGCTAACTTTTATCACTTCAGAATATTAATTATTAAAATGTAAATGTAAATTTTCAATTCGATCGCTTAAAATGCATCTTGTCTCAGAGGAAATGACTCATGACCTTCATAATTGGTCAAAAGATTTCTTGGGTCCATGCACATATAGGGTGTTCAGCGATTAAAAGTGACATGTCATACGGGGTCACTAGGGGTCATTGAACTTTACAGGGGTAAAAGTTAAGACATGCTCCGATTTGGACCGGGTTTGTTGCATCTTGTTTGGATTGATGAGCCAAGAAAATAAGTCAATATATTGACCAGGCGAAAGGTCAAGAAGGGGTCACTAGGGGTCAAAATGTAAATTTTCAATTCGATCACTTAAAATGCATCTTGTCTCAGAGGAAATGACTCATGACCTTCACAATTGAGGACCCTAGATCTAAAAGAGGGTTAAGTCACAATCTTGTGAAATTGTAGTTAGTATCAGTTTCTGCTACAAGGGAGGATCTCTGCACCCTCTGTTCAAATGTTACAGTTAAGTCATGTGGTAAAGCTGTGTAATAGTCCATGTGAGGTACAACCCGAGTGGGTCAAGTCCATACATGGACACAACGAAACCCATTTTTTTCCATTTTTCTCATTGTGACTTAACCCCCTTTTAGATCTAGGGTCCTCAATTGGTCAAAATATTCCTTGGGTCCATGCACATATAGGGTGTTCAGCGATTAAAAGTGACATGTTGCATCTTGTTTGGTTTAATGTGCCAAGAAAATAAGTCAATAATTTTGACCAGGTCAAAGGTCAGGAAGGGGTCACTAGGGGTCAAAATGTAAATTTTCAATTCGATCGCTTAAAATGCATCTTATCTCAGAGAAAATGACTCATGACCCTCACACTTGGTCAACAGATTCCTTGGGTCCATGCACATATAGGGTGTTCAGCGATTAAAAGTGACATGTCATACGGGGTTACTAGGGGTCATTGAACTTTACAGGGGTAAAAGTTAAGACATGCTCCGATTTGGACCGGGTTTGTTGCATCTTGTTTGGTTTGATAAGCTAGGAAAATAAGTCAATCATATTGACCAGGTCAAAAGTCATGAAGGGGTCAATAGGGGTCATTGAACTTTACAGGGGTAAAAGTTAAGACTTGATCCGATTTGGACCGGATTTGTTGCATCTTGTTTGGATTGATGAGTCAAGAAAATAAGTCTATCATTTTAATCAGATCAAAGGTCAAGAAGGGGTCACTAGGGATCATTTTCTCATAAAAAAATCAAGGTAGCCTGGTCTTAGACCAGAGCAAGATCTACTTCTTCTCTCTTGCAGACCCATCTACAAAATGCATCTCCTCCTACATCTTACATGCTACAACCACCGGTCAGTTGAACCCCCCATCTAACCTTCATATAGGGTGTTCACACTTTGGGGTCAAAGGTCACACAGGGGTCACTAGGGGTCAAAATGTGATTTTCACTTAAAACGCATTTCCATTTTCATTTAGTAAAATGACCTAGGATCATCAAAATTGGTCCACATATTCCTTATGACCGTACACATATATAATAGTTCGGTTTTTAAAATTAAAAATCATTTGGGGTCCCTAGGGGTCAAAATGTTGATTTTCAATTCGATCACTTAAAATGCATCTTGTCTCAGAGGTAATGACTCATGACCTTCATAATTGGTCAAAAGATTGCTTGAGTCCATAGACATGCTCCGATTTGGACCGGGTTTGTTGCATCTTGTTTGGTTTGATAAGCCAAGAAAATAAGTCAATCATATTGACCAGGTCAAAGGTCAAGAAGGGGTCACTAGGGGTCAAAATGTTAATGCATCTTGTCTCGGAGGAAATGACTCATGACCTTCACAATTGGTCAACAGATTTCTTGGGTCCATGCACGTATAGGGTGTTCAACGATTAAAAGTGACATGTCATACGGGGTCACTAGGGGTCATTGAACTTTACAAGGGTAAAAGTTAAGACATGCTCCGATTTGGACCGGGTTTGTTGCATCTTGTTTGGTTTGATGAGCCAAGAAAATAAATAAATCATATTGACCAGGTTAAAGGTCAAGAAGGGGTTACTAGGGGTCAACATGTTAATTTTTCTTTCTTTCTTTCCTCAAACCCATCTATAAAATGCATCTCCTCTTACATGCTACAATCACCAGACTTAGTCAGTAGAACCCCCCACCTAACCTTCATATAGGGTCTTCCCAGTTTGGGGTCAAAGGTCACACATAACACAACATAACAATGAGCATTTATATAGCGCTCTTACACATTATACAATGGTACCACAGCGCTTAACAAAATTAAAACATAAAATTAAAAATAACAGTGTTAAACATCACTCGCACTATGACGGTGAAATAAGTGAGTTTTTAACATCTTCTTAAATTGAGTCAGTGATGAGGCATGCCTGATGTGACGCGGTAAATTATTCCACAAAAATGGGCCGGAGGCATAAAATCCTTTTTTGGAGATAGTGAGACGAGTTTTAGGAACGGTGAGAATCCGAGTGTCAGAGGCAGAACGAAGACCACTTCTTTTAGGTACATAAGTACTAGTTAGGTCCTTAAGATAACAAGGCGCGCCATCATTGAAACATTTATATACAATAGTCATGATCTTGAACTCAATGCGCGTTATAACAGGCAGCCAATGTAACTTGTGGAGAAGAGGAGTTGCATGATCACGTCTTTTAGCGTATGGCGTGATGACATGTTGTTTCATCATTAAAAAACCGAATACGAGAAAGATTCCTAAGGTGAAAATTCAAACTGCGACAAATGTTAGTAACATGATGAGACATATTTAAATGGCAGTCAAATTCAACACCAATATTGCGTACATGGGGGGACGGTCTGATCTCAATATCACCAACACGAAGTGAGATGTTGCATAGTGACTTTAAGGCTCTTGGGTTGGCTGCAATGAAAAATTCTGTTTTATCACTATTCAAGCAAAGCATATTTTGCGACATCCAAGATTTGATATCCTCAATGCACGCAGATAACATAACAAGAGCATGGTCAGCATCCCCTGACTTATTTGGGTCAAATGAGATGTACAGTTGTGTATCATCAGCGTAAAAATGGAACTTTATGTGTTTGTAACGTTTGATTATATCAGCAATCGGATGTGTGTAGAAAGAGAACATTTGTGGGCCAACACAAGATCCTTGAGGCAAACCGAAGTTGAGAACATGCGAGTCAGAAAACTCATTGGCAATTTTAACCTTGCATGTGCGTCGATAGAGATACGAACGAAACCAGCTCACAACATTTCCTCTAAATCCAAAATCATTTGACAATCTGTCAGTTAGAATATCATGATCAATCGTGTCAAAAGCTGCTGAAAGGTCTAATAATACAAGAAAAATAGCACGCCGGTTGTCAATTTCGCACACAATATCACTTTTCACTTTTAATAATGCTGTCTCCGTGCTGTGCTTGGGCCTATACGCTGACTGCATCTTCTGGCGTAGATCATTCTCACTAACATGATTATTTACACGTGACAAAGCAGCTTTTTCAATAATTTTGCTTAAAAATGCTGTGTTGGATACTGGACGGTAGTTCTTTAGCATGTTCTTGTCTAATGATGGTTTCTTTAAGAGTGGTGTGACAATGGCATCCTTCATTGCCGTAGGAAAAGTGCCTGTGGATAGTGAGGTATTAATAATGGAAACAAATGCCGGAAGAAGAGTTTGAATATTATCTTTAAGGAGCCAGGTAGGGATTGGATCAAGTCCACAAGATTTGTTCGGGGATCTTTTAATGAGCGTCAAGATTTCATCCTCATCGGCTGGAGTAAACGGGGGTCACTAGGGGTCAAAACGTGATTTTCACTTAAAACGGTGTTTCAATTTAGTGAAATTACCTAGGATCGTCAGAATCGGTCCACATATTTATTATGACCGTACGCATATATAATAGTTAGGTTTTTAAAATCAACAATTATTTGGGGTCACTAGGGATCAACATTTTAATTTTTACCCTTTTCACTTAAAATGCATCTTGTCTCAGAGGAAATGACTTATGACCGTCCGAATTGGTCCAACAATTCCTTTGGTCCATGCTCATATAAGGTCTTCAGCGATTAACATTGACATGGTAAACGGGGTCACTAGGGATCATTGAACTTTACAGTTAAAAAGTACCCTGGTCTTCGACCAGAGCGACATCTAGTTGCTATTATAATTGGCATTTTTTGGTACCATTAGGCCATTTCTTCTCAGCTTTTTTTTTAAATGTAGAGAAGACATGGCTACTTCCAACAGCAATTCAAGAATAGTTGTATTGATTTGAGAAATAGTAGTTAATATTGCCCAAAACATACCCATTTTGGGGGGTTTTGGACCAAAAGACGAAAATGGGTGGTTTTTTTATTATGAACAATATTGTGTTAGCTCTTTATATTTACTGCTGCTGCTTTCGTACCTGCGCATTGATCTTCATCACTGTTATCTCTACAGCTATCACTTCCATCACACCATAAGTCCCATTCAATACACCTTCCATTAGCGCAGTTAAACTGAGTATCAGGGCAGCAATATAGTTCATCACTCCTACATGTATCAGAGCAATATTTTGTATTTTGATCGACGAACTGGTACCATGCATTGTTTTAGTTTAGCTTTGTGTAAGTTGTCCTTAGTAAGTTGGCCGTATGCGTGTGCCCTATGCCATGACAAACCGCTATATGTTCTGCTTTGTTCCACAAGCAATTGTTTTTCATAATTCTCATTATAAACGGGGGGGGGGGGGGGGGGGGTATTTAAGTTGGGGGACTTGTTTGTATAATTTGTTGTATATTGTGTATATGTATGTGCACTCTCATGAGTTGAATTTACCTGTTTGGGATCAATAAAGCATTACTTGACTTGACTTTTCCCCGTCCGACCCACTTCACACCCGCACAAGGGACCACGTTCCAAGGGGTTCGAGAGGACGAATTTCCAAACGGGACCCACCACCAACATAGCACATGAGGGTTACCTCTCATTTCTCACTAACCCAAACCGCACCAGGTTCCCGACTGGCACACCTGGCGACCTCCCATACCCCGAGCCCAGAAGCATGCACAAAGGGCAAAAGGGTGGACGGGAGGGGATGTTAACGTATGTTCTTGATGATCCCAGCCAACGATTTAACGGAACACCGGGCAATCAACAAAAAAACACGCGAAGGAATATAGAGAGTGTGATTCGCTGGTGTCACGTACCAAGTTGACCGCACCTCGGATAAAGGATACTCATGGACCATACTACCGCATTTGGCGATGGTCGATAAAGGGTTAACCATTGACCCTCCTCTAGGGTCAATGGGTTAACTTCAATAAGAATGCTCTACACAAAGGCAAATTTTGCATTCGCCAGACAAGCTGTCTAATGCATACGTATATCGGCAGTTTTACCTACTGATAAACAAGTATTCTCATTGTCAAACAGAGCAAGACCAATTAAATGTCAACATTTTGAATGATAATGTCCACTTCCAGGAATGACACTTTGGCATTCCGTTCTTTGATGTTAAACAATTTGGAGAATAATTGTGTAATGGGTTATTCCGTTTGAAATCCAAACACCCCTATGAAAGACATTTCACTAATCTTCCCCACAGGGAGTGTGAATTTAAAATGGGTTACATGCATGGGTGACTCCATTTGATATCTGCACTCCCTGTGTGGAAGATTAAGGTAATGTCTTCCATAGGGGGTGTATGGAGTTCAATTGGAACAGCCCAATATTCTTCACACTGTACATTTAAAGTGCATCATAGGGTTTGAAGGATATTCTAGAATATGACAGAATTGTTTCTTATAATTTGCACCTTTGACTAGCGTCCTATACATTGAAACCCTTTTAGGAAACAAAAATGAGGTTCAGCCAATGACTAATTGATCTTCTCCCCAAAACATCTACATTAAAATCCTTTTAGGGAACAAAATTGAGGTTCAGCCAATGACCGCTTGATCTTCTCCCCAAACATCTAACGATTTTGGATATGGATATGTATATATTGTATAGCATGTATGGGATCCCAGGCATGAGCATTTTTCTTTTTTTAAAAGGAATTATTTTTATTTTTGGGTCCAAATTTCCGCACTTTCTTTTAATATTAGCCTGTTTTTGGCCTTTTTCGCCCAATTTTATACACATTTTCAGTTGTGTTCAGTTTTGTTCACGTTTTTTTCATTCCCATGTCTGGGATCCTTGACAAGTTGTAAAATTTGAAAACACGGTCTGCAATAGGTATAGATATTATCGATGGTCTATATGGAATTTAAATTAAAATGATTCAGCTTTAATTGAATCATATACATAATTAACTATGGTGATACTTACTAATTCCTTTCCTCAGATATTAACGAGTGTGAATCATCACCTTGCCGTAATGGAGGACAGTGTGTGGATGAAGTCAATGGTTATACTTGTATATGTGATGTAGGATATACTGGAGTCAACTGTGAAAGAGGTAAGTCAATGGTTATACATGTATCTGTGATGTAGGGTATACTGGAGTCAACTGTGAAAGAGGTAAAGCAATGGTTATACTTGTATCTGTGATGTAGGATATACTGGAGTCAACTGTGAAAGAGGTAAGCAATGGTTATACTTGTATCTGTGATATAGGATATACTGGAGTCAACTGTGAAAGAGGTAAGCAATGGTTATACTTGTATCTGTGATATAGGATATACTGGAGTCAACTGTGAAAGAGGTAAGCAATTGTTATACTTGTATATGTGATGTAGAATATACTGGAGTCAACTGTGAAAGAGGTAAGTCAATGGTTATACTTGTATCTGTGATGTAGGATATACTGGAGTCAACTGTGAAAGAGGTAAGCAATGGTTATACTTGTATCCGTGATGTAGGATATACTGAAGTCAACTGTGAAAGAGGTAAGCAATGGTCATACTTGTATCTGTGATGTAGGATATACTGGGGTCAACAGTGAAAGAGGTAAGCAATGGTTATACTTGTATCTGTGATGTAGAGTATACTGGAGTCAACTGTGAAAGAGGTTAGTCAATGGTTATACTTGTATATGTGATGTAGGATATACCGGAGTCAACTGTGAAAGAGGTAAGTCAATAGTTATACTTGTATATGTGATGTAGGATATACCGGAGTCAACTGTGAAATAGGTTAGTCAATGGTTATACTTGTATCTGTGATGTAGGATATACTGGAGTCAACTGTGAAAGAGGTAAAGCAATGGTTATACTTGTATCTGTGATGTAGGATATACTGGAGTCAACTGTGAAAGAGGTAAGCAATGGTTATACTTGTATCTGTGATATAGGATATACTGGAGTCAACTGTGAAAGAGGTAAGCAATGGTTATACTTGTATCTGTGATATAGGATATACTGGAGTCAACTGTGAAAGAGGTAAGCAATGATTATACTTGTATATGTGATATAGGATATACTGGAGTCAACTGTGAAAAAGGTAAGTCAATGGTTATACTTGTATGTGATGTAGGATATACTGGAGTCAACTGTGAAAGAGGTAAGTCAATGGTTATACTTATATCTGTAATGAAGGGTATACTGGAGTCAACTGTGAAAGAGGTAAGCAATGGTTATACTTGTATCTGTGATGTAGGATATACTGGAGTCAACTGTGAAAGAGGTAAGCAATGGTTATACTTGTATCTGTAATGAAGGATATACCGGAGTCAACTGTGAAAGAGGTAAGTCAATGGTTATACTTGTATGTGATGTAGGATATACTGGAGTCAACTGTGAAAGAGGTAAGCAATGGTTACACTTGTATCTGTGATGTAGGATATACTGGAGTCAACTGTGAAAGAGGTAAGCAGTGCTTATACTTGTATCTGTGATGTAGGATATACTGGAGTCAACTGTGAAAGAGGTAAGCAATGGTTATACTTGTATCTGTGATGTAGGATATACCGGAGTCAACTGTGAAAGAGGTAAGCAATGATTATACTTGTATATGTGATATAGGATATACTGGAGTCAACTGTGAAAGAGGTAAGCAATGGTTATACTTGTATCTGTGATGTAGGATATACTGGGGTCAACTGTGAAAGAGGTAAGCAATGGTTATACTTGTATCTGTGATGTAGGATACACTGGAGTCAACTGTGAAAGAGGTAAGCAATGGTTATACTTGTATCTGTGATGTAGGATATACTGGAGTCAACTGTGAAAGAGGTAAGCAATGGTTATACTTGTATCTGTGATGTAGGATATACCAGAGTCAACTGTGAAAGAGGTAAGCAATGGTTATACTTGTATATGTGATGTATAAGGATATACTGGAGTCAACTGTGAAAGAGGTAAACCATGGTTATACTTGTATCTGTGATATAGGATATACTGGAGTCAACTGTGAAAGAGGTAAGCAATGGTTATACTTGTATCTGTGATATAGGATATACTGGAGTCAACTGTGAAAGAGGTAAGCAATTGTTATACTTGTATATGTGATGTAGAATATACTGGAGTCAACTGTGAAAGAGGTAAGTCAATGGTTATACTTGTATCTGTGATGTAGGATATACTGGAGTCAACTGTGAAAGAGGTAAGCAATGGTTATACTTGTATCTGTGATGTAGGATATACTGAAGTCAACTGTGAAAGAGGTAAGCAATGGTCATACTTGTATCTGTGATGTAGGATATACTGGGGTCAACAGTGAAAGAGGTAAGCAATGGTTATACTTGTATCTGTGATGTAGAGTATACTGGAGTCAACTGTGAAAGAGGTTAGTCAATGGTTATACTTGTATATGTGATGTAGGATATACCGGAGTCAACTGTGAAAGAGGTAAGTCAATAGTTATACTTGTATATGTGATGTAGGATATACCGGAGTCAACTGTGAAAGAGGTTAGTCAATGGTTATACTTGTATCTGTGATGTAGGATATACTGGAGTCAACTGTGAAAGAGGTAAAGCAATGGTTATACTTGTATCTGTGATGTAGGATATACTGGAGTCAACTGTGAAAGAGGTAAGCAATGGTTATACTTGTATCTGTGATATAGGATATACTGGAGTCAACTGTGAAAGAGGTAAGCAATGGTTATACTTGTATCTGTGATATAGGATATACTGGAGTCAACTGTGAAAGAGGTAAGCAATGATTATACTTGTATATGTGATATAGGATATACTGGAGTCAACTGTGAAAAAGGTAAGTCAATGGTTATACTTGTATGTGATGTAGGATATACTGGAGTCAACTGTGAAAGAGGTAAGTCAATGGTTATACTTGTATCTGTAATGAAGGGTATACTGGAGTCAACTGTGAAAGAGGTAAGCAATGGTTATACTTGTATCTGTGATGTAGGATATACTGGAGTCAACTGTGAAAGAGGTAAGCAATGGTTATACTTGTATCTGTAATGAAGGATATACCGGAGTCAACTGTGAAAGAGGTAAGTCAATGGTTATACTTGTATGTGATGTAGGATATACTGGAGTCAACTGTGAAAGAGGTAAGCAATGGTTACACTTGTATCTGTGATGTAGGATATACTGGAGTCAACTGTGAAAGAGGTAAGCAGTGCTTATACTTGTATCTGTGATGTAGGATATACTGGAGTCAACTGTGAAAGAGGTAAGCAATGGTTATACTTGTATCTGTGATGTAGGATATACCGGAGTCAACTGTGAAAGAGGTAAGCAATGATTATACTTGTATATGTGATATAGGATATACTGGAGTCAACTGTGAAAGAGGTAAGCAATGGTTATACTTGTATCTGTGATGTAGGATATACTGGGGTCAAAAGAGGTAAGCAATGGTTATACTTGTATCTGTGATGTAGGATACACTGGAGTCAACTGTGAAAGAGGTAAGCAATGGTTATACTTGTATCTGTGATGTAGGATATACTGGAGTCAACTGTGAAAGAGGTAAGCAATGGTTATACTTGTATCTGTGATGTAGGATATACCAGAGTCAACTGTGAAAGAGGTAAGCAATGGTTATACTTGTATATGTGATGTATAAGGATATACTGGAGTCAACTGTGAATGAGGTAAACCATGGTTATACTTGTATCTGTGATGTAGGATATACTGGAGTCAACTGTGAAAGAGGTAAGCAATGGTTATACTTGTATATGTGATGTAGGATATACTGGAGTCAACTGTGAAAGAGGTAAATCAATGGTTATACATGTATCTGTGATGTAGGATATACTGGAGTCAACTGTGAAAGAGGTTAGTCAATGGTTATACTTGTATCTGTGATGTAGCATATACTGGAGTCAACTGTGAAAGAGGTAAGTCAATGGTTATACTTGTATCTGTGATGTAGGATATACTGGAGTCAACTGTGAAAGAGGTAAGCAATGGTTATACTTGTATCTGTGATGTAGGATATACTGGAATCAACTGTGAAAGAGGTAAGTCAATGGTTATACTTGTATATGTGATGTGGGATATACTGGAGTCAACTGTGAAAGAGGTAAGCAATGGTTATATTTGTATATGTGATGTAGGATATACTGGAGTCAACTGCGAAAGAGTTTTATATTATAATTAGATAACATATTATAATTAGATATGAAAACATATTATAATTAGATATGTATGTGTGTGCGCCATGTCGTTTGAAGCTATGTGTGTTTCGGACATAGATAAAGAGACCATGTAGTGTTTCACCCTGTCATGAATAATTCTACACCTAGTCATCAAACAATATATGACTCCTAAGACATTTGGGGTAGTATTGTGTTACATCTATGTGCTGGTCACCCCGCCCGTGGTTAAGCTGCTCATTACATCCTGAGCACAAACTGTTATAAGTCATCTTGATGTTTTCAGTTTAGACCATGTTTAGCACGTAACCCTTACCGCATTGCTCAGATGCGCACTGGGTGTAGGGGCTAGCAACCCCTGCACCTGTAATATTATTGCTACAAGTCTCAAAACCAAGCCTTGAAAGAAAACGGACGGATCAAAACGGAAACGACATAAGCATGCCCATCGACTACGAGAAACGGAATTGCGAATAATGGAGGTCAACATACGTGGACTTCGTTCAAACATCGGAGAACTTTTGCTCAATATTTGCTCAATAAAGAATTCATCTATTGTCATTGTTGTTGAAACCTTCCTTGATGAGACTGTACCTGACGGAGCTGATTGCATATCTATTCCAGGCTACTCCATGTGCTGTCGCAGAGATAGAAAGGCAACTTCTGGCGGTGGCATTGCTGTCTACTGTTTAGAAGGAATTGCCATACACCACGACCCAAGATATGATCCAAAAGACTACGAACTCATCTGGTTTACAGTAGCTCTGAAATCCTAAAAGCTACTGATTTCCGTTGTTTATAGAACACCTAGTGATAGCAGTGATGTCATCGACTACCTGGACTCAAACACTCTTCAAAAAATGAGCACACTTGGAGCCAACTCAATTATGCTTGTCGGTGATTTCAATGTCCACCACACTGACTTGTTAGGAAGTCGCAGCACTGATGCAGCTGGGCGACGCACCCTTCAACTAGCTAACACTCTGGGATTACAACAGATCGTCAAAGAACCCACTCGATTGGACCAAATCCTGGATCTTGTCATGACTGATCTGCCAGCAACTTCAACCACATCTGCTAGACTGGGCACCTCAGACCACAACCCTGTGCTGGTGTGCTTAGATGTTCCAGTATACAGAGACAAACCACACAGGAGGAAAGTCTGGAGATACGATAAGGCCGATTATTGGGGATTAAGAGGTTACCTTGCTTCCACAAACTGGTCAAGTGTATTCCAAAAGAAAGATCCTGAAACTGCTTGCTCTAATGTCACCAATATCATCTGCGATGCTATCGACCTGCTCATCCCAAGTAAGACAGTCACCAATAGGACCGGCGACAAGGTTTGGTTCAACGATGAATGCCGTAGGGCATCTAAAATGAAGCATCGTCTCTTCAAGAAAGCCAAAAAGGATCAAACTGATGCCAACAAAGCAAAGTTCGCTGAAGCTAGACATTCCTACAACCAAGCTGAGAAGCAAGCTAGGAGATCTTACAACGCCAAATTGAGAAAAGATCTCGCAGACAAAACGCTGAGCAGCAAAAAATGGTGGCGAATCATCAACACGCTCTCTGGCAGAACAGCTCGATCTGAGATCCCAGTGATCGATCATCAAAACGTTACCCACATCACAGCAAGGGAGACATTTGCAGAAAAATGCAGACTCCAAGGTGCTAAAGACCAGGCTCCAAATGTTCATCCTTCAACAAACAAATCTTTTGACAAGATAGTCTTCAAACCCAAGGATGTGCGAAAACTACTAAAACACCTCAATCCAGATAAAGCCACTGGTTGGTTGGTTCGGTCCTGTCATGACTGACAGCTCGTGACCTTACAGATACTACGCCACAAATAACGATTTTCAGCAAAGGAGTAACAATCACGGAGCGGGTGTCCAGTAATCAACTTTATTTGGTCAATCCACCGATAACGAGGTCTGCCTCTCTTGCGCTTCCCTTCAATCATGCCTTGCATGATCATCTTCTCCAGGTTATTACCCTTGCGACGTGAGATATGGCCGAAGTAGCTCAGCATTTGGGTGTTGATAGCATGAAGAAGTCGTTTAGACACCCCTATTTCTTCAATAATACTGGCATTGGTCCTTCTCATTGTCCATACGATACGAAGCATACGGCTCCAACACCACATCTCGAAAGCAGCTATCCTGTTTTTGTCAGCTTTGGTTAGGGTCCACGTCTCACACGCATACATGGCAATTGGAAATACAATGGCTTGGACAAGCCTGGTTTTTATTGCTCTGGTTATTCCTCTGTCAGCCCAGATCTTACTTAGGTTGATCATTGCTGATCTAGCCATTGCTAAACGGTGTCTAATCTCTTAGCTGCAACCACCCTCTTTGGTGATTAGGGATCCAAGAAAGTTGAATTTTGAGACCAATTCCACCTCATTACCATCATTTATGAGAGGCTCTCCAACACCATCTGTGCCTATGGACATGATCTTGGTCTTGCTGAAATTTAGACGTAGGCCAAGCTGCTCACTCTCCACCTTGATTTTCTTCAGGAGTTCCGCCATCTCTTCCATATTTGTTGCAAACAGGGTGGTGTCATTGGCATAACGTAGATTGTGTATTTGGTATCCACCTACTGACAGCCCCCCTGGCCAATCATCCAATGCACGTCTCATTATAGACTATGCATAAAGGTTGAAGAGTGCTGGTGAAAGTATGCACCCTTGACGTACTCCCTGACCTAGAGCAAACCAGTCACTATTTCCTTTCTCAGTGCGAACACAGGCAGCTTGACCATCATACAGATTGCGAATTAGGTGGACAAGGTGGTAAGGGATTCCCATTTCTTGCAGTGCTGTCCACAATGCCGAATACCTCACGCAATCAAAGGCCTTAGCGTAGTCTATGAAGCACATGAAGACCTCCCCCTGGTATTCAAAACATTTTTCCATTATGTGACGTACATTGGCTATCTGATCTCTTGTGCCGCGGCCTTTCCGGAAACCGGCTTGCTCAGCAGGAAGTTCACGTTCAAGATGAGGTCTAAGACGTTCGTTGATGATGTGCAGCAGGATTTTGCTTGCATGTGATATCAGAGCGATAGTACGATGATTTTTACATTCGCTAGCATCCCCTTTCTTTGGAAGTGTTAGAAAAACTGATCTCTTCCAATCCTCTGGCCATACTCTTGACTTCCACACAGTATTGCACAGCTTTTGCATAATAACTGCTACAGAATCATCAGCTT
Source organism: Ophiura sarsii (assembly GCA_035610835.1). Classification (NCBI taxonomy): domain Eukaryota; kingdom Metazoa; phylum Echinodermata; class Ophiuroidea; order Amphilepidida; family Ophiuridae; genus Ophiura; species Ophiura sarsii. Next base: position 2,606,498 of record CM069457.1, read on the forward strand.
GCTTCAGGAGCTCACTTGGAATATCGTCTAGACCAGGTGCCTTTTGACTTTTTAATTTCTTGATGGCTTCCTGGACCTCTGATAGAAGAATATCAGGCTCATCTTCACCTAGTGGAGGTGGGGGAGACTCCTCTGAGCCATTTGTCTCTTCTTGGGATGCATACAGATTTTCACAGTAGCTTTTCCAACGATCCTTGATTTCTTCACTCTCAGTTAAGACCTTTCCTTGCTCGTCCTTGATGATAGCCAATCTAGTTGTCGTTTTTGAGGTGATGTTTTTTATGTGTCTAAAGAGCTCTCTGCTGTTTTTGTGAAAACTGTGATCCTCAAGTTCTTGGCATTGCTGTTGGATATGCTTATTTTTATCTCTCCTAGAATTCAATTGAACCTCACTTGAAAGTCTTCTGTATAGGTTACTGCCTTGCAGACCAGCTTCCTTCAATTGGCGTCTTTCATCTGCTAAGTTGATGGTTTCATGTGACAGCCATGATGTGGTCTTTCTCTTATGTTTCTTAGGAACATGTTTTTTGGCTGCGCTGAGAATAGAGTTTTTGATGTCCAGCCACTGGACTAGACCTTATCCCAACCAAGGTTCTAAAGGAATGCTGTGCTGAGCTCGCCAGCCCGCTCTGCAGGCTTTTTGACCTCTGCTTCAAGCATGGTGTGTTTCCAAACCAATGGAAGATAGCCTCGGTCACTCCAATTCACAAGAGAGGTTCCAAGGCTGACCCAACAAAGTATCGTCCCATCTCGCTGCTAAGCAACATCAGTAAGATCATGGAAGCTGTAGTACAGAAACAACTCCAACGCTTTCTTCTAAGCAATAATCTGATTTCCAGCAGACAGTATGGATTTAGAGCAGGCCACAGCACAGCTGATCTCCTCAACATCCTGTCACAGAAGTGGAACCACTCCCTAGACCAAAGTGATGAAGTGTGTGTCATCGCCCTTGACATTAAAGGAGCTTTCGACAAGGTATGGCATAACGGACTCTGCTCGAAGCTGTTGGCTAAAGGTGTTACTGGAAGACTGCTTTCATGGATAGACAACTATTTATCTGATAGATCCATCAACGTCGTCATGTCAGGTCAGGCATCCAACACTGCTCCAATAAATGCTTCTGTTCCACAAGGATCTATCCTTGGCCCACTACTGTTCTCTGTTTTTATTGATGACCTTGTAGATGTTTGTGACAACGAGCTATATCTATATGCCGACGACTCAACACTCTTTGCACCCATTAAGTCATCAACTGATCCCAACACAGTAGCTGCTAGTCTCAACAGAGATCTAAGCAACATGAAAGCATGGGCTGACGAATGGAAAGTGACCTTTGAGCCTACCAAATGCAATACCATGGTAATCTCCAGGAAAAGATCCCCATCTGAACTTGATATCTACTTTGGAGAGTGCAAACTACCATCTACAAAAGAACTGGATATCTTGGGCGTCACGATTGACAGCAAGCTTACCTGGTCAAAGCATATCTCAGGCATTGCAACTAAAGCTGGTCAAAAGCTTGGCGCTCTACGCAAAGTTGCAAATAAACTGGAGGCTAAAGTAGATCTACTGTCTACAAGTCGCAAGTCCGCAGCATTATGGAGTATGCTTCACTAAGCTGGGCGAATGCTTCACCCACCATCCTAAGCCAGCTTGACAACATCCAAAAGAAGGCACTTAGAATCATTGGAGTTCATGAAGCTACTGCTCGTTCACAGCTCAAAATTGACAGCTTGCTTCATAGGCGACAGGTAGCAGCGGCTACGGTCTTGTACAAGATGCATACTACCAACTGCCCACAAGATCTAGCAGGGTTACTTCCCGCACCATATGTCCAACGCCGTGCTACCCGTTCGAGCGTTTCAATGCCAATCCATGCTCTTTCTCTGCCGACAGCCAGAACTCGCTGCTTAGACAGAAGCTTCATTCACACTGCTGTTACCTTATAAATTCATTCGTTTCAGAATAGTAGTAAAACAAGATTCAATTTGTATCCATGAAACTGATAGTTTGTGCATGAAATAAACCGTTAGGTTGCCATTACTATATAGAAAATCGTAGAATGAAATATGGGCAATATACAGTAAAACCCTCACTGTATGTTGCGATATATTTCAATTACAATATAAATAATTGAAGAAAATAAGTTTATATCCATAAGGCGCATGGAACAGTTTAGAAATACATGTATTGGCCCAAGATTTAATTAATTAAAGTGATGACAATTACATATACACAATCAACAACATATAGTATTTAATTTTTATATTATTATCTTTTTCTGTTGTTTAGAACCTACTTGTCCACCGGATCAGTTCATGTGCGGTGACGGACTATGCATTGCAAAAGATTGGGCATGTGATGGTGTTGATGATTGTGCCAATGGTACCGATGAAGCAGAAGACTTCTGTGCCACCTGCCCCTTCCAGTTCCTTTGTTCAAATGGCAGGTGCACCAATTTGGAGAATGTCTGTAACGGAGTAAATAATTGCAGAGATAACAGCGACGAAGATCAAATCTGCGTTGGTAGGTTCTCTCAGTATGATTACTTATTATTTAAAGGAAATCACAGATAAAATATTCTTGAATATCTTTGATATCGCTAATATAATTATCGAGAGGATATTGTGTCTATAGTTGTTTAAAAGTGCGCATATGTGTAGAAAGATCGAGAAAACAAACCCATTTCTGCGCACTAGAATTAAGTGTTGCGACTGGCACCATCTCAAAATATATATTTCGAATTAATCATTTAAACTATTTAACACATGTAATACATTTTGAACGTAATCTGGCTATTGTTATAGTCCACGCTGATATTCTTCTTGTCGAAAGGGTTCAACATAATTCTGCCACTTATGGTTTCTTAACACATGAGTTTCGAATCCCTGTTAATAAAACTGGGTTCCTTAATATTTGTAATCTTTTTAGATTTGCCGACTCCGTCCGTCGATATCGATGGAACATCAGTTTCGCTCACATGGGATGACCCACCACCTCAGTTAGAAGGCGACCCACCACGAGAAATCACTCAATATGCCGTTAAAGCCACACCACAAGATGGCGGTCCTTCAGTAACCTCTTATGTTACGGCAGAAGCGGGCGCTTCTTTAACAGTGTCAGATTTGGAACCAGAAACTACATATGACATTACAGTCTGTGCTGTTATTAACACAGAAGGCCAAGGAGAAGAAACATTTGATCTGGGCTTCCCACCACAATCCATAACTACTTGTAAGTTTATAGTTCATTATATAATTAGTTTAAATACAAAAAAATCGTTTGATTTGGTGTTCCCACATTCAAATGTAATTTATATAACTTGATCGATAAATCAAAGAAGAACTAACTTTAACAATGGATGGATACTATCTTAAAAAGTCTTAATATAAATCAAACGCTCACATATTCAAGTATATAATAATATTTTACATAATGATGTCGATTTTAAATATTTCAGTGACGGGCCCGACAGAAGCACCTCCAATCTGCGAGGAAGATGAATTTGTATGCGCGGATGGTGAAACGTGTGTTCCACTTGAATATCGCTGTGATTACGTTGATGATTGCGGAGATAATAGCGATGAAACAGATGATTGCACTTGTGATTCATCGATTGAATTTGAGTGTGAAAATGGAGGTTGCATCAACGGCACGTGGGTTTGTGATGGTGAAGAAGATTGTTATGATGGAAGTGATGAAAGTGACTGTCCTACTACTGAAACACCAACCACTGGTGAGCAGATATGAACTGAAAACTATTATATTATTAAAAGCAATGAATGTATCTAGTCATATCTATATTGTAATTATAATACATTATACTATAGTACGTAGCTAATAAAATTGCATTTAACAAGGTACTGGAAAAATTAAATATTTCAGAAGCACCATGCCCAGAAGGCGAAACACGTTGTGATAGTGGTGAATGTTACTCGAACGATTTCTTCTGCGACGGTTACGCTGACTGCTCTGATAGGAGTGATGAAATATATTGCTGCCCTGATACTCAGTTTAACTGCGCTAATGGAAGGTGTATTGAATGGGACTCATGGTGTGATGGAGGTGATGACTGCAGAGATAATAGTGATGAAGATCAATGTGCAGGTAGGGATTATTTGTATTTATGTTTTCTCATTTTCTTCTGTATTTGTATAATAATGAAATGATTTAATCTCTTTTGATATTTTTGTATTGTTAGCTATTTGCTTATCGAATCACAAGCTTATAAGTTCTTAATTTCTTTATCCATAGATTGCAGTGAAGACGAATACAGATGTCGTAGCAATGAGTGCGTACCAGGAGATTACAAATGTGATTATTTCGCGGATTGCTCGGACAACAGTGATGAAACAGATGGATGTAAGTAGCTATATTGTATAAACCGTTTTGATAATGATAACATTTTACAAGCCCTTTTCATAATCGAATACACCCGTATATCTATACGACAGTTTTACAGGAATTTCCATTCCAACAATTTAGAGAGAGCAGATATGTAGATTTCGATATTAAAAACAATTCCTTCTTGTAATGTGTGAGCTCTTTCTTAAATGTAACGATGATTTCGCATCATTGCTTTCTGTTGCTATGAATGATATATTGTGATTTTTCACGAGATTACCGACAATTGAAACAAATCATCCAATACAATGTGATTATTTTGAATTGAAGGTGTCTGTGAAGCAGAGATTGAGTTTGAATGCGCCACTGGTGGATGTGTAAACGCCACATGGATTTGTGATGGAGATGAAGACTGTTCGGATGGAAGTGACGAGGTCAACTGCACCTGTAGTGAAGATCAGTTTAGGTGTGCGGATGGCCTAGCATGTATTTTACAAGAATACACCTGTGATTACGTCAGTGATTGTGAAGATAATAGCGACGAAACGAATGATTGTACTTGTGATTCATTCTATGAATTTGAGTGTGAAAGTGGAGGTTGCATCAACGGCTCGTGGGTTTGTGATGGTGAAGAAGACTGTTATGACGGAAGTGATGAGATGGTCTGTGGTGAGTACCTTATTTATTATAATTTCACTCGTTTGAGTACAGTAGAAAAACAAGATTCAATTTGTATTCATAAAACTGGTTGTAGAAAATTGCAGAATGAAAAATGGGCGATAAGTAGTGAAACCTTTACTGTATATTGCGATATATTTTAATTACAATATAAATAACTGAAGAATATAAAGTTTATATATCTACAAGCGTATGGAATTGTTTAGAAATTCTATGTATTGGCCTAAGATTTACTTAATTGGAGTGATGACAACTACATAATATACACAATCAATAACATATATTATTTTATTTTTATATTATTTTATTTTCTGTTGTTTAGAACCTACTTGTCCACCGCACCAGTTCATGTGCGGTGACGGACTATGTATTCCAAAAGATTGGGCATGTGATGGTGTTGATGATTGTGCCAATGGTACCGATGAAGCAGAAGACTTCTGTGCCACTTGCCCTTTCCAGTTTCTCTGTACAAATGGCAGGTGCACAGGTTTGGAAAATGTTTGTAATGGACGTGATAATTGCAGAGATAACAGTGATGAAGATCAGATTTGTGTTGGTAAGTTAAGGGCTTAATATGAATACAATTTTGTTCGTCTTTAGAAGAATCTATTGACGATTATTAAATTAATGATTGGGCGCATATGTCTTTGTAAATTAAATGCATATACATCTGACATTGTTTTAAAAAATATATTGATTTGTAGTTAGCGCTATCATCGTGTAATGCTGGATTCGATATAAATAAAAGTTGCAATAAGTATTCTAGTCGAAAAACTTATATTTCCATTACCAGATGTGATCCTAGTCTTTTCGTTAGTCTATATTGTCGTATGTATATTTTACCTCGTTAAATAACCCAATACCCATAATTGGATTAATTAATAATTGTGACTTGACAAATTATATTTTGTCTAGAACTACCATCTCCGTCTTTTGTTGTTGACGGGACATCAGTTTCGTTGACATGGGATGATCCTCCACCTGTACTGGAAGGCGATCTACCGAGACAAATCACTCAGTATGCTATTATAGCTACACCGGAAGATGGTGGTCCTTCAGTAACATTTTACGTTCCGGCAGAAGCGGACGCTTCTTTAACACTCTCCGATCTGGAGCCTAATACTAACTATACTATTGCAGTCAAGGCTGTGATTGACACAGAAGGACAAGGAGAAGAAACAGTGGATATTGGATCCCCTACATTTAGTGTAACTACATGTAAGTGACGAAGTTAAAAGATGATCCACATTATGAGTTCCCGATGAGGGCTTTTAGTACAGTCAGGATAAATAATACTTTGTTTGTTACGATAGGTAGTTAGTATATTCATATTCCTTTGGACATGTATGGAATTGCATGAGTATGGAGCGTGAATTTAGTAATTATAAAAAGTGTCAGATTTGGAATCACAAACTCAATATGAATTTAAAGTCAGTGTTGTTATTAACACAGAAGGCCAAGGAGAAGAAACATTTGATCTAGGCTCCCAACCACAATCCATAACTACTTGTAAGTTTATAGTTCATTATATAATTGAAATGAAGGCAAGAAATCGTTTGATCTGGTGTTCCCACATTCAAATTTAATTTATATAACTTGATCGATAATTTAAAGAAGAAATAACTTCGACATTGGATGGATACTACGCGTACATTAAAAAATCTTAAGATAAATCAAACGCTGACATATTTTTATATATAATGATATGTTCCATATGTTGACTATATATGTTTCAGTGACGGGCCCAACAGAAGCGCCTCCAATCTGCGAGGAAGAAGAATTTGTATGCGCGGATGGTGAAACGTGTGTTCCCCTTGAATATCGCTGTGATTACGTTGATGATTGCGGAGATAATAGCGATGAAACGGATGATTGCACTTGTGATTCATCGATTGAATTCGAGTGTGAAAGTGGAAGTTGCATCAACGGCACGTGGGTTTGTGATGGTGAAGAAGACTGTTATGATGGAAGTGATGAAAGTGACTGTCCTACTACTGAAACACCAACCACTGGTGAGCAGATATGAACTAAAAGCTACAATATGATTAAAAGCAATGAATGTATCTAGTCATAAATAAATTGTAATTATAATACATTATACTATAGTACGTTGCTAATAAAATTGCATTTAACAAGGTACTGGAAAAATTTAATATTTCAGAAGCTCCATGCCCAGAAGGCGAAACACGTTGTGATAGTGGTGAATGTTACTCGAGCGATTTCTTCTGCGACGGTTACGCTGACTGCTCTGATAGGAGTGATGAAATATATTGCTGCCCTGATACTCAGTTTAACTGCGCTAATGAAAGGTGTATTGAATGGGACTCATGGTGTGATGGAGGTGATGACTGCAGAGATAATAGTGATGAAGATCAATGTGCAGGTAGGGATTATTTGTATCTATGTTTTCTCGATTTCTTCTGTATTTGTATAATAATGAAATGATTTAATCCCTTTTGATATTTTTGTATTGTTAGCTATTTGCTTATCGAATCAAAAGCTTATAAGTTCTTAATTCCTTTATCCATAGATTGCAGTGAAGACGAATACAGATGTCGTAGCAATGAGTGCGTACCAGGAGATTACAAATGTGATTATTTCGCGGATTGCTCGGACAACAGTGATGAAACAGATGGATGTAAGTAGCTATATTGTATAAACCGTTTTGATAATGATAACATTTTACAAGCCCTTTTCATAATCAAATACACCCGTATATCTATACGACAGTTTTACAGGAATTTCCATTCCAACAATTTAGAGAGAGCAGATATGTAGATTTCGATATTAAAAACAATTCCTTCTTGTAATGTGTGAGCTCTTTCTTAAATGTAACGATGATTTCGCATGATTGCTTTCTGTTGCTATGAATGATATATTGTGATTTTTGACGAGATTACCGACAATTGAAACAAATCATCCAAGACAATGTGATTATTTTGAATTGAAGGTGTCTGTGAAGCAGAGATTGAGTTTGAATGCGCCACTGGTGGATGTGTAAACGCCACATGGGTTTGTGATGGAGATGAAGACTGTTCGGATGGAAGTGACGAGGTCAACTGCACCTGTAGCGAAGATCAGTTTATGTGTGCGGATGGCCTAGCGTGTATTTCACAAGAATACACCTGTGATTACGTCAGTGATTGTGAGGATAATAGCGACGAAACGAATGATTGTAATTGTGATTCATCCTATGAATTTGAGTGTGAAAGTGGAGGTTGTATCCACGGCTCGTGGGTTTGTGATGGTGAAGAAGACTGTTATGACGGAAGTGATGAGATGGTCTGTGGTGAGTACCTTATTTATTATAATTTGACTCGTTTGAGAATAGTAGAAAAACAAGATTCAATTTGTATTCATTAAACTGATTGTAGAAAATTGCAGAATGAAAAATGGGCGATAAGTAGTGAAACCTTTACTGTATATTGCGATATATTTTAATTACAATATAAATAACTGAAGAAGATAAAGTTTATATATCTACAGGCGTATGGATTTACTTAATTGGAGTGATGACAACAACATATACACAATCAATAACATATATTATTTGATTTTTATATTATTATCTTTTCTGTTGTTTAGAACCTACTTGTCCACCGGATCAGTTCATGTGCGGTGACGGACTATGTATACAAAAAGATTACGCATGTGACGGTGTTGATGATTGTGCCAATGGTACCGATGAAGCAGAAGACTTCTGTGCCACTTGTCCATTCCAGTTTCTCTGTACAAATGGCAGGTGCACAGATTTGGAAAATGTTTGTAATGGACGTGATAATTGCAGAGATAACAGTGATGAAGATCAGATTTGTGTTGGTAAGTTAAGGGCTTAATATGAATACAATTTTGTTCGTCTTTAGAAGAATCTATTGACGATTATTAAATTAATGATTGGGCGCATATGTCTTTGTAAATTAAATGCATATACATCTGACATTGTTTTAAAATATATATTGATTTGAGGTTCATACTTTGTATTGATCACATTATCCCCTCAATAGAATCACTCATGCATCCCATACCATGATCACTTTCATTATTTACTGAATGCCCCTCGTATATATAGAATCATGCAGCAAACAGCAAATTACATGTACCTAAGTTTAAGTTTCACAGCTTGTTTAAATATTCAGTAACATTTCCTTGGGATATTACCATTTAAAGTTCAAAATGGGGATGGTGATAAGTGGCTTTATAGACATTTTTCTAGTATTTCCTTAACGAAACATTTATTTTCCCCGGAATAAAGAATAAAAGCCTGTTCGAACTGTCACATGCATCTGATGACGATCAGATAATGTTGTATTAGTTGAAGCAATGCCAACAATATCCGCAGACTTTGACAATTGCACAACAATGGGATGAACAGACCTTGAAGAAGACCAAACTTGATGTAAATCTTTGAATGTGTTTTTATTTCAGATGTCAATGAATGTACTAGCAGACCATGTCTTAATGGAGGAACATGTAATGATGGTTTCAACACATATAGCTGTCAGTGTGTCCCAGGATATATTGGAGTAAACTGCGAAATCAGTAAGTCTGGTTTTAAACAAAGCATTGGTAACATCATAATCTTTTGTGGGTAGTGAATACACTGCTGCAGAAACCTACCCTTGATGTTCTAGTTGCTATGTCTCTGATATTTAATGTTATCAATGTTGTCTTTTTGATTTTCTTTTTTTTCTTTCTCTTTCTCTTTTTTTCTTCTTTTTTTTCGTTCTTTCTTTTACTTTCAGCCCCCCCCCCCCTAAAATGTATTTCTGGCTCCAGCCTTGTTGCCCCTGCTTGCCGCCCACATGTAACAGTGCTCATTTTATTTAGGCTCCGATCCGTACATGCCTAACCTATTAACAGGTATCGTGGCGACACAATAAAAATGAATATGGGGATTAGCGAAATGCGGGCGCGCAGATCATTATCATTGCTGGGTCTTTAGACACAGGTTTGGGTCTGCCTTTGTTTACACACGGCGCTCCTTGATCAAGGTTTTGACAGCTATTACCTAATCACGAATGCAATGGCCTCAACATAATGGGTACAAACAGGCTACGTATGAACTTTGCACTGTTTCAGTTAAATGAGGGATGAATGGATCAGCCAGTCTCCGGGTCAACGCACTTTTGGTGCTCGCTATATTATAAGTTCACCATATGTTTACACACGGGTATTCTTGATCAACTTTTTGACAGCTATTACTTAATCACGAATGCAATGGCCTGAACATATGGGTACAAACAGGCTACTAATATGAACTTTGCGTTGATGCAGTTAAATGAGGGATGAATGGATCAGTTAGTCTCAGGGTCAACGCACTGTGGTCAACGCTAGTTTGGCTCGCTGCTTTTATTTATTGTCTTGACCACGTGTGTGTGAACAGTGACTGGCGTGGCGTGAATGGCTTGTTGATTCATAGGACGCTCATTGGCTATAAACCCAAGGTTGAATATGAATATTTATATACTGGACCCCATCGCAGTTCTCGTGATATTTAATGATTTTATATTATATTATGAGCATTTATTGGATATTTGTTCTTGGAATGACAACATTAATTTAGAAGATAATTATCAAGCAACCTTTATATTAAAAATTGATATAGGAGATAGTAATAATATTATCAAGTAACTTTGAAAAAGGGAGATCGAGTACCCCCCCCCCCCCCCCCCCCCCCCCCCCCCCCAGCTGGAGAAAGTAGGTATATTTGATAATCTTATTCCCGTGAAACTTACGTTGCTCCCGGGAAATCCAGAGCAACTTAGTCTAAACAAATCATGCCATGGACACGCATATGATTATACACACGCAAAATTGTGAATCCTACTGTACTTGGGAATTATTACTTGTAAATCTTTCTTGAAAATGTATGTAAATCCTTTTGTTGACATCCCAATCGCATTGATCAAACATGAACAACTATTGTGATATGTGTCCCGTCGGAGCATGAAGCTAGAAGACATGGTCGGAGTCGGAAAATTTCAAATCCCTTTTGATTATTTTTATCACCACACACGTCCCCGATATTGCAAGCGCTCCGAGTCCGACTTCCGTAGCCACACAAACAATTGAAGCAATTCTACACGGTTATCAGCGCGCTCCGATCGCACGTGTATACAAGTTTACTCGGTATTTTATGAGGCAATGATTACTTTCAAAATAACTTTGTTTGTTCTAAACATTTGTCATATGTATTTTCGGCAAATACAAATATTAGAACATGTTTAGCGTATAGACTTTTTAACAAAATAGGAGGCCTTTTAAAAAACTTTTAGTACATAATCGCCCTTGTATTTATATAGCGATTTATTAAACCTTGGCGAACCTTGACAAGGATGCCTCTATTAAACATGTTGTGATTCAAAGGGGATGGTCACAACACAACTTGTTTTAAAATGCTTACATATTAATGTGTCCCAATATGTTTCTTTATCATCGTCAATTGTTTGCCCCCCCCCCCCACCCCCCACAACGACAGCGATTAATGTAATGACCCACCACTATGTTGCTTATTCTTACGCCACCCCCTCCCTAAACGCCCGGGCCTAAACGGTCGGATGTGAAAGCAAAAATCTCAAACTCTGAAACCAGAGAGATGTTATTACTATACACTGCTGAAAAATAAAGAATTAAAACAAAAGACAATTGAAGCGAGTCAAAAAATATGAGGTGACGGGGGACGCTAAACATGTTTACTTTTATGTGGCCCTATATAAAGCTCTAAGCACTAATAATCGATTGTTAAACAATTACTTCAATAAACTTCAACATCATTTCCGTTTTACACAAAGGAAATCGATATCATCAATTCCAATCAGTACGTGTTCAATGTTTTCACGAGTAGACCTAATGTCACATGGTGTGAGCCGTATTAGTCTAAGACTAAAATACCCTAGGTGTTGTTGTGGTGTGTGGTGGGTTTTTTTTGGGTGGGGTGGGGGTATTTTACAGTATTTTGGTCGCAAGCCACAGCACTCTGCTTTTCACAGCGCACCCCAAAATAGTAATTAATTTATTTTGCTAAATTAGATTATTTATAGGACAATGTAGCTTCACTTTACCAATCATCCACCTATACGCCACCTAATCGGCCCTCTTACTCTCCCGAAACGGACAACAAGAAGTGGTCCCAAGTCTATCTCGTACACGACGGTCTTACAGTTTTCAATTCCGGCAGTCGCAAACCCTCTGAACAGGAATCACGCGAGAATTTACGAGGATTTATAAGCCGTCGTGTATATTATAGTCTATAGAAAATCGCTACAATACAAGACGGGAGTGTACAGTATAATAGTCACTCCCATTTAATACACACGAAAAATTGTGAATTACCACTAACTGAAAACTTTACTTGGCACGGACCAGTTACCCCATCACGGGCCCCATCAGTGGGGCAAATGGTCCTATATGTTCCAACGGTTAGAATACACAGACATCAGTAAATGACAACACGGAAACTAGGCAGTATTTCTTTACCTACACTCTTAAGCTTGCGTGGTTAAAAAATGACCACGACGTGGTCATTTTTTAACCACGTTTGGTAGTTAACTATGCACCTTACCACGTTGGGTGTCAAAATGACCACGCCATCCGTGATAAGACAAAATGACCACGTATTGTGGTTGAAAATTTAACCACGATACGGGGTCGAATTAAAGTAACACCTATGACGTGGTTGCTTTTTCGTGGTTACCTTCGGGGTTGTTTTGTAGACAAAATTACCACCTATTGTGGTTGAAAATTTAACCACAATACGGGTCGAAAAAAGTAACACTATGCCGTCGTGGTTGCTTGAGGGAATGGTGGTGGTGTGAGGTGGGGGGGGGGGGGGGGGGGCGGTGAGGCTGCAGGGGCATTAAATCTTTGGTGTTCATGTTTTGCACAATGTATTTGCATTTACTTTGTGTACAAAAAACTTTACACTTTCTTAAAGCAAGTGAGACGATATATGCATGCATATCAATATACATTCAATGGTGTTAAATTAGTACATCGACTTAATTAAGATAAAATAATAGGTTTAAATGAATACAAGGTGCATATTAGCTCATTAGCATAATTGAAATGGTACAAACGAGCACCGGTGCTAATTTTTGTACCATTGCAATTATGCTAATGAGCTATTTGCACAATTTACTCGGCTCATATAAGACCAAGTAAAATATGCAAATTAGCGATCTAGTGGCTAATTCGACACTTTCCGTGGTCAAATTGATTTGACTATTGTCGCCGTTGTCAAAATAACTGGTCATCCGTAGTCAATTCAACCACGAATGCAGTCAAATCGACCACGTATATAGTTGATTAAAAATGACCACGGAAAAAATAACCACGAAGAATTAAGAGTGTATGTAGGCCTCCCATGAGACCTGAAATGCAGGTACCCGTTGTCCCATTATATCCAGGGACCCCATAGGCCTAAGCCCTACCCCCTAATCCAGTTACCCCAGGTGCCCTTAATAATGCACTGGATACCACATAATCAAGGTAGACCCACTGCAGTGTGCCGTTATCTCGAGATACCCAGGTGCCCTTACTTTATCATAGTCAAGTCAATTAAACGCGGGTGCCAAAGATAGCGGACAGTAAAAGTCATATCAAAATAGGCAGAGGTCAGTAATATCAAAGCGTTATAAATGTTTATATAAATATCAATCAAGAGTAGGTGTCCTTAAATAATTCAGGTACTAAGGTGCCCTCGATATAATGTAAGTAACATGGTGCCCTTAATACACCATGAGCCTAGGCCCAATGTGCTCTTAAATAATACAGATACCCAAGATCTTAATCCGAGTAGGCCTACTCCATCAACGTGTTCTTAATACCCCGAGTTAAACTCCTGTCAGCGCATGTCTCTATCTATTTTGTACCCCAAATAATAAAAAGTTGAATTTTAATGTCAAAATTGAAAGTTTCTTAAAATTAGCTTTTAAATGTCTCCCCCCGATTCTTTTATTGCCCTGCCACCCCCGTTTTCCTCCTGGTGCTGGTGCAAGTGTCGCCACTGCCCATATGCACATACTGTATAATTCAGTAGGCCTACGTTCTGAGCGTTATAGTTTTATAGTCTGTCGTTTAGTTTATGGTCGGCGGAGTCTATCATCAAGATCACTTGTACCATTCCACGCTTGTACTTGAGCACAATGTGTGCGGCCATCCGGGTTTTGTTTGGCCTATTTACATTAAATACATTATTCCTCCAATAGGCATGTGGGGCCTTAACGCATAGTATAATGTAGTCCCTTTATCATGTTTGCTGTGTTCTATAAAGCCTCCGAGATACTACCTGAGTGTACACCCTTAAAATCCAGTTATCACAGGTGGCCCACCTGCGCATAGTATATCCAGGTAATTTGAGACTCGTTTTATAGTGAACCCCGTAATCCAGATACCACGGATGCCCTGAATAATCCAGACACTCTATAATAATCATGATAATGTACCACATGTTCCGTTTATTCCAGATGCCCCATGTGCCCTTATATCCAGATTATCAAGTAAGGGAAGTGCGGAGAGGAGGAGGTGGCTTTGGGGTACACTATTAGAAAAAGGGTGCTTCAGAGGGGTTCTTGGCTGTCCCGTATAATGGTTTAAAAGTTCTTTGATTTTAAAGGCCCCAAAAGGTTCTGTAGAGAACCTTTAGAGGTTCAAAAGACCAATGTTTGCCCATATTTTGCCTATTTTGAACCTTAAATTGGTTCTTTTGGAACCTTTTAAGATGATATAAAGGGTTCCATACGGGACAGCCAAGAACCCCTGAAGCCTGAAGCATCCTTTTTCTAAGAGTGTACGGACTGCCTGCTTTCACTCTGCTCCGTTACAATGTACACGGTTTGCGCCACAAACGCGTACACTTTTAGTCTGCGTCATTACGTGTGCGACGAACCGCGTGCGCCATGTTAAACGCGGTCGCGCAGCACAACATAGAAACATGCCAGTTTCTTTATCGTTAGCAAACGTCGCATTCATCTATGTTACTAATGTGAAAGTGTCACTTTAAGATCTGTGTAAGAGTTTTTGTTTACATTTAGAAAATGTCGTGAAATATTTTTTATTTGTCGGACGTATAAATGCTTGTTACTATGCGATCTTTAAGAATAACAAACAGCCGCATATACAGAAATGTAGCTATATCCCTGAAGAAAATATCTTGGGTGAAGACCATATGTCATCACTTACTCCGAAAACCACAATTTGTGTCCGAACAGTAGCTACCCGAGTAAAATAAATTCAACATTTTGGATTTTCACATGTGATCCTTTCTGCGCATGTCTGAAAACGGGAAAAAACGGGTATTGAACTATCTAATTAGCTCGTGTATTCTATTAGAGGCGCAATTACCACGCTTTTTCAGTTGAAGAGGGACGCGAGTGCAAAATTAGTATTGAACTATCTAATCAGACGAGGGACCGAAAATTAGTATATAGATTATCATATATATAATACGGAGTTGCCGATTTGTGTACGGAGATGTTCTCCCCTTTCCGCACCTTCGATTGACTTCAAATTTTCGGTGCGAGTGCGTATGGGTCCCACAATTGTCCAGTTAATGTTTGATTTTCTTATTTTGGGTTAGATTTCGTGAAAATCGAGGTTTTTTAGCCCGTTGCTATGTTATTGCTACGCGCACGCGTAATCGGGCGATCGCCGGCGCACGCGTAATCGGGCGATCGCCGCCGCACACGTAATCGGGCGATTACCGGCGCACGCATAATCGGGAGATTACCATCGCACGCGTAATCGGGAGATTGCCGGC